>ML776681.1:1827467-1845596 GCA_009831015.1 Picea engelmannii | reverse complement strand
TTTCACTTAACATATTCGTAACTGAGGAGTTAATCTGTGAGAAAGAACAGTAACCCTCCAATCACATTCAAGTTTTATCCACACCGTTGGATGACCTTTATTATTCTTGCCTTTTTAAATTGGGTTTCGGCATTTCGGCATTCCTGTGCCCAAGTGTCTCGACACTTCATGTCGCGATCTCTGAAACTCCGAAATGGAGCTTATTTGGACTGACTCCTTCTCTTCCCGTGACCAAGGGTTGTGACCACAGCCTTATGCATAAGGCGCTTTCGCGATTTCGCATATCGCAAATTCGTAATTCAAGTTTCTTTGTTTGTTTTGTCTCTCCATATTGCAATTCGCGAAACTCTGACACGGAGTTGAACCAACGGTCCAAATATGAACTTGTTTCAACGGCTACGATTTGATCGCAATATCGCATATCGCGAAATCATGATTCTTGTTGCATTTGTTTCTTTTCCTCTTGATATCGCGATTCGCGAAACTCCAACACGAGCTATAATCAATGGTCTAGATTCATTCTTGATTCAATGGTTGCGATTGAATCACGATATCGCATATCGCAAAATCGGGATTCTTGTTGCATTTGTTTCTTTTCCTTTTGAATTCACGATTCGCGAAAATCCGACATGAGCTATAATCAATGGTATAGATTCATTCTCGATTCGATGGCTACTATTGAATCGCAATATCACATATCGCGAAATCAGGATTCTTGTTGCATTTGTTTCTTTTCCTTTTGAATTCGCGATTCGCGAAACTCTGATAAGGATTTGGATCAACGGTCCAGATATGATCTTGACTCAATGGCTGCGATTGAATCGCGATATCGCATATCGCAAAATCGACATTCTTGTTGTCAAGTGTTTTTGTCACTACAAAGTCTCGATCCCCGATACTCCATGAAGAAAATCAACGGTCCAGATCATTTCTTGATCTGATGGCTCAGATTTCATCGCGATTTTGCATATTGCGATTACGCCCGCTTCTCCTTGCACTTTAAAGACCATGCAGGTTCTCCTCGATCCAACGGTGGTCGAACCCTGCGCTTGGATCTGACGGCTAAGATCTGTCTCCCTCTTCAACGATCAAATATTCTTCTTCTCAAAAGATTCTTCTTCTCAAAAGATTCTTCTCAAACTTTCGCTCATTCGCTGCCTTCGATCATTCACATTCTTCTCAAACTTTCGCTCATTCGCTACCTTCGATCATTCGCTGCCTTCGATCATTCACTGCTTTCGATCATTCACCTCTCTGAACTTATCTTCTATTTTCCTGTCGATTACAAACTTGTTGTTCTCATGCCATCTTCATTGTTTCCATCAATGACAAGCATTCGTTGTTTGTTAACTGTCTGTTAAATATTTTCCAACAGAAACAAGCTGAAGGATTTGTAGCAAAGGGAAAGCAAGAGTTGGTGTGAAAATTGAAAAGATCCCTTTATGGTTTAAAGAAATCATCAAGGATGTGGTACTAGAAGTTCGACACATACATCCTTAGTTTGGGATTTGTGAGAAGCAAAGAAGATCACTACATATATTCTAAGGAAGAAGGTGGGTGTTTCATATATGTAGCTTTCTATGTCGATGACATGTTGCTGATTAGAAAAAATATGGATGCAATAAAGGAGGTGAGAAGAATCTATCCTCCAATTTAGACATGAAGGATCTCGGTGCATCTAACTTCATTATGGGAATGGATATTAAGAGACATTGAGCCGCTAGAAATATCTAGTTGAATCAGACAAAATATATTGAAACAGTTATGAAACATTTCAACATGCATGATTGCAAAACGATGAAGGTGACAATTCATGTGGGAGCAAGAATAAATGATGAACAATGTATAAAGACACATGAAGAAATAGAGGACATGGCACATGTTCCCTATGCAAGTGTTGTCGGTATTCTAATGTATGTGATGGACTACACTCAACTAGACATTTCCCATGTAGTGGGAATATTGAGAAAGTACATGTCGACACATGGAAAGGAGCACTAGACAATTRTCAAGAGAGTATTCAGGTATTTGTGTGTCATGAAGGACTATGCTATATGCTACCGAGGAACACCTATAGRTGACAGTGATAAATTGAATGTASATGGCTTTGTTGATGCCGACTGGGATAGAGATATGGATTGACAGAGGTTGACCAMTGGATATGTATTCAAGATGTTCGGTGGAGAAATAGGCTAGATGAGTAAGTGACATGCGGTCGTATCCTTGTAAAAAATAGAAGCTAAATACATGACGACCACTCATGGAAGAAAAGAAGCGGTATGGCTACAAAGTCTATGTTYAGGAATTGGGTTTGAGCAGAGAGCTATGAAAGTAAGTTGCAACAGTCAAAGCACAACATTTTTGGAAAAGAACCCTGCTTAAAATTCGAAGACTAAGCACATTGATGTACAATACCATTTCATAAGAGATATAGTGGAAAGCAACAAGGTGCTACTGGAGAAAGTAGACACAATGGAAAACATAGAAGACTCGTCGACACATTGGAAAACAATTAGGAGAATGTTGGGTTGTTATATTCTTTGCAATGAAAGTATAGTCGAGGTGAATCAACTAACGGTCGAAGTTGAGGTGGATAGACAACAAGTCAAAGGTCTAGGCGAGTCTACCGAATAAAGTCAAAGTCGAAGGTCAAGGCAGTTCAACATGGTAAAGGCATAAAAAAAAATTCAAAGAGGTCAACCAACAAGAGGTCGACATGCAGACGTGTGGAGACAGACTGAAGACCAAATGAAGGCCAACTGGTAGTTGACTGGTAATATGACTTGGGGTCGACTGTAATAGAATCCCGAGATTCACAGGATTTGTAGCCAATGATCTGCATGGATCTATAACCATTTTTGGGCACTAAGTATTTAGTGTCTTTCCTATTGTGACGCCTATAAAGAGGCATGTTGTAAGGTCGTAAAGGATAATAATGAAAAACAATGAATCGTAGGATAGCCAATCTTTAGAGAAATATTTATATGTAGGTTGTTGGTCATGTAGATATAATTTGGATTGGCTACATGGTTGTTATTTCGCAAGAAATAGGGTATGATGTCGATTGTGTCTTAGGTGTGTCCCAAGGTTAGATGTGTAACCTTTTATTTAGATTGAATAAGACAACAAGAGAGCAGAACACTCAAGGAATGTTGGTTTTCCCGATTTAGGTTTCCAGGGTAAAATCTATGTGTATTGTGTGATTTCTTTGTCATTTACGTTATTTATTAAATTCTTCTTCTCTTATGCTATAATTAGTGTGGAAGTGTATCTCATTTCCTGAAAATAACCTTCTGGCACCTGCATCCATCACTGTATCTCCCTCTCAGAGCTATCACATGTGACCCACCCAGAACAAGAACAAGAACAAGAACAAGAACAATACTCCTTCAATGTTGTATCCAAAAATGTGTGTCAAAGATGATCCCCTTCTATTCAAAGCCAGAGCTCTGATGCCATGTCAATTTTCACATGCAACTCTATGCGACTAATTTTCAAATCTGAAAATTGCTTCCTAGTGATCTAACAATAAATCCTAGCTGTTAGCACTGAACAATTTTACATTGAAAATTATTGACTGAAAACATATGCAGCAGAAACACAAATATCAAAGATGAATCATCAATACACATGAGACACAATTTCAGTTTTGTAATATTTTTATAATAAGAAATCCTAAGGGAAAAACCATCCCTCTTATCTAATACAATATTACCAAAATCTGAGGACAACCTTGTCCTCCAAAGTCACCAAAACTGAGAAAAACCTTGTTCTCCAATAACCATACAAATCATAAAATCAAACCTCAAAAATATCCCCGAGAATATCCTCTACACACAAATCTATTTTAGATCACCTGTACGACCTGTTGACATCACTTGTCAGCCTATACAGATCTGTACCTTCCCATAAACTCAGATATGTGATTCACCTTACTGGAAAACTGCGTATATACGTTGTTTGCTCCACTGCAATCTGCATATACCCTATACATTATTTTTCCTTATACAAATCGTGTATTGTATGAAAAATTCACTCCACACATGTGACCTTCTTCGCTTCTCTCTTTAGGGCCATATTCTCCACCTTCCAGACTTTTTCTTCGCTGAGATCACCAATCCTCTTATCACAAGTGGAGACTCACTTATCTTAGCTTCATCATGTATCCACACATGATCTACATGATATGTAATGTCACAATGACGTCTCTTTTTTATATACAATGCTTAGGGGTCACCATAGAATCCTCTCTACAAGTCAACATCAAATTAGGCTTTCCTTGTGGGTGTGAAGCCCCAACACAAGCACACAAAGCCCATCACCAAACCCATGAATTCCCCATTCAAATCCAAGGGGGTTTTCACCAAATTGAAAGTGTGAAGTGGCTCCCACGAAAATTCCCACATGCCCAACACCTAGGATCATGTGAGAATACCTTCCTGAAGATACAAAAATCAACAGATTTAATAGGCTATTTGAATCTTTCTTTCTTTTCATACCGACTTGTAGAACTGTTATAGTTCCTATAGAATTATTAACAATTCTCTTAAGATAGTTCAAATTAGAATTTTTTGTATTCGTTTCAATTCATTCATGATGGTTCTTAATGTTAATGAGATGGCATCAGGCTATGGTATTTCATAAGGGGATATGATCTTATATAGGAACAAATCTTTCCAGAGATTAGCATAGTTTCATTTAGCAAACACAATTCTATTTCTTAGAATAATTTCCTTTAAAAAATGTGTGATTAGAATAGTTTCCCTACAACAATGTGTGATTAAAATAGTTTCCCTTCAACAATGTGTGATTTTAATTACTGCTCATTCATTTAATTCAATTAATTTATTTTCTTTCTTAAGTGACTTACCCCCTAGTCAAGTGATCAGAGTAAGACCTAGGGCATCATCAGTCCCAACCAATAGATAAATTCATACAATAAAATAAGTGTATTCTGCATATATTTTGCATGGTACCTTGGAAGTTTGTACAAACCCTGAGTTGTTAATTAAAGTACCAATCTAAGGAAGTGGTAGTATTATTACTGCTACTCTAGGGCCCTCCACAAGTCATGTACAAGTTCCATGCTCAATTATGAGATTATGCCAACCCATTGCTTTTTCATCTGCTCATAACTCTCCATTTCTCAAAGGTCTAAGGGGTGGTTGTGGGTTTTGTATAGGAAACCTATGATCGATTGTGCTTGATCTATGACGAAGGTGTGGATGACCACTCTTCTACTAGGAAGAAGCATGTCCAAGGCTCTTTATAAGTTTTTATGAGCAATATTCCATGGTTGAAGTGAATTTCAACTTCATTACATCTAATAATTTCCTTGCAAGGTCTATGGTGGAAAATACAAGTATACCACCTAGAGCTCATGCATATCCCACAAAAGAGGAAGCACGAGATGAGGATGCATATCCAAAGATACAAATATCTAAAATACATAATATAGTAGCTAGGATTTCCATATTACCTTATTTAGAAATGATAAAGTGGATCATTGATCATGTCTAGGTCATGAGAAAATGGTGAATCAAAGGGAAAACATTTAGTCAAAGAGATAGGAATATATCCCACAACAAGCATAAAGGGATCATATAGACATGTTGTTTCTCTAGTGAGGATGTTGTAAGGGGAAAATAATACATGACATTTCAAAGAGGCCTGGGTGGCACTATTGTATACTATGTTTAAGGAAATATTAATCTTTAGTTGAGATATTATCTTATCTCAGAAAATGGTCAATGCATTATCCATGGCTAAGAATCCCACTTGAGGTTCATCCCCTAATATTTTCACATTGTCCTCCTATTTGATGGATTCCATATGTACAAAAAATACTTTTCTAGGGATGTGATGGAATTTGAATCATAAATTTTTTACCTATCCAAGGCTATTGTCAAGATTTGTAGGAGCATACAAATATTATACATTATTCAAGGATTTGTGATCAATTATTTTCCCATCATACAATAAGATTTTTTGTAATCCATATCCAATATTTTCAAAAGAGGCTATCTAAGTTCTAGAAGAATGGTGCATGTACATTATAATATATGGAGCTACCAAATCTCTCCCCATTCTCCCTAGGATGTCATGGATTGACTACTAATTAGGGATATAACATACCAAACCGCCATGCATAGTTTCAATTCATTTCTATCAGTTCATCAAAAGAATCTCTATCCAACTTATCCTTTATAAATAATATTTTATGGATTAAATAATTACATATTTTCAAGTATGGAAATAGAAAAAATGGAATACTATCATTTGCGGGAAGAAAGTTTCAAGAGATATGATCCTCAAAAATTAATATGAAATCATTATACCTGTGTAGATATAACTTGGCCATTACTATCATGAGCATTAGGCATAATAAGAAAATAAAGGGAGAGCACTCTTATATGAAGAAGTATAGAATCATGTTCAACAAAAAATAAATTGAGGAACAAAGAAGAGATAATGCTATAGTAGATTGTGAAGCCAAATTTAAGGAAGACGATAAGAAGAGAAGGTTGAATGAACAAAGTAGGAAGAAAACCATTGAAGAATAAGAATAGAAAAAGAGAAGCAACAATGAAGCAACAAAGAAATACATAACAAAATAAGTGAGAACTAAAGCAATAGTTGAGGAAGAATCAAGAATTAGAGTAGCTATAGAAGAGGAAAAAATAAAAGTATAAGAAGAAGAATAGAAAAGGAAAGACGAGGAAGAATGTAAAAAGGAGATGGAGGATGATGAAGTTGAAAGGAAATTTTTTGATGAATAAATAAAATCACAAGAAGAAGAACATAATAAGAAAGAAGAGGAAGAAAAGGATAATAAATTAGATGAGTAGGAAGAGAGGAATATAAAGGTGGAATAAGATGCCAAAGATGAAAGTAAAAGACAAGAGGAAGAGGAGCAAAGGAAGAAATATGAAGAAGAAAATGTTGGAGGAGATAGTGGCAACATATCATTGACATAAAATAAACCCATCGAGCCAAGGCCATCTATGGTAAGGATTATGGAAAATGAAATAATTCCATCTCATATGGGTCTAGGGATAGAACAACTTATGGAGTAAGGATGACCAACTGATGAGGTAACCTATTTGGAATTATTTACATTTAAGAAGATAAAAAAGAAAACAATTCATCAAACACATAATAGGAGGAATATCACTATTGATAAAATGTTGGTGGAACCCCATAGACTACAAAGATGGGGGTGGACAAAACATGCGTGATAGAAATTGATTTTTCCAGAGTTTTAACTATTGAAGCCAACTAGTTCAATGATTTGAACACGAAAAAGGATATTTATGATTGAAAGAAAAGGGTAGATTTCCTACACAACTAAGTTGAATATTATAAGGTAGAAAAGGAAAGCACTATGGAGTTCATGAGTTTGTGTTTTAGAAAATTTATAAAATGAGTTGAACACAGATAAGGACAGACTTTGTAAAAATATACAGGATTTTTAAGACTAATGCATAAAGTTATTTTCACTTAATATTAGAGTAGATAATGTAATAACTCTCCTTCCTAGGAGGTTACTTCTAGCCATAGCATAAAATTTTCATTTGTAAGGATTTAAGTGAGTAACTCAAATTTAATCTAATCCATTCGAGAATTAACAAGTATAACAATATTGATAGCAATACTAACCTAATAATAGAGGGAAAATCCATGATTATTGATCTATAAACTACCATGGATATTCCACTGGAACAATTCGTCACAAAAGATATGATAGATACAAATTCCTTTAGATTCCATAATGTTTAGTTACTGATTTTATGCTTATGCATGAAATAGATCAAATGTATAAAATATAGAACAGTAAAGTACAATCAAACACCATCCACAATATAACACAAATATTTGATCTAGGAAACCCTTACGGGAGAAAACCCATCTAGAAAGTGAGGTTGCTCTGCTCTCTTTTCTATGGTATGGAAATAATGCAAGTACAAAGGAGAAGGAACTCTCTATGGATTTACCTGAGACCCATGGCCTATTAGGATTCTACATAACATTAACCCCCTCTATTATTCTATCTAATTTCCCACTCCCAGTTCTTCTTCTTTGCTATGGAACACAATACAATAACATAGAATGGAACCCCTTCTCCTAGTGGCCCAATATTTAACATAGCCTGATAGCCATCTAAGGGTAGGTTTTTAACTTCCTCAACCCTCAATTGTGGTAGGGTTTTGAACATTATAGAATCTTCTTGAAATTCGTCACGTGGATATCCCCATACGCATGAGCAACGGGGGATGATGTGGCATCATCTCATACCATGGTGGTCAACACTATTGGTCAACTTGCGGGAGACGTAAATTTTTCATACGAACTTTGATTGATACACAATATGCATCTTTGTAAAGGTATCAAAGTGTATAACATCGTCAAGTGGGTGTGCATTAGTTCCAAACACAAGAACCCCCAAAAAATTCATTTAATGCCTCAAAATGGCTCTAGAAGGTTCTAAACCCCAATTTTCCAAACTGGGACCTTCCACTAAAATGAATCTGCAAGATGATTCCTCCAATATTTTCCACTCTAAAAGCATCAAGATATATGGAAAATAATCTAATGATCCAATCCAGATCAATTATAGTAAAAACATAACTCATCAACATAAACCATAGTAGTGGAATATTCATAAAGTACCTATAGTCCTTCATGTTGACAAAGACTAGCCACTTGTCCATACTAGTTCTCTACCATAAGCCTTGTCGATTAAGGGGGAATAATGTACAATGGGCATATTTCAACCCAATCAATACAAGCACTTGAACCTGGGTATTGGCTCTCAAGTAGGGCTTAGGCTCAATGAGGTGAAGGATAAGTCATCAAGTACTTAATAAGTTTACTCACTAAGTCTCACATACCAAATCAAATATTACGTATCCACTCTATTCAATAGAATCAAATCAAGGATTAGACATCCAAGTGATCAATCACTCTAGCCTCGATGCATACATTGGTTGGTTAAGAAGCATACTTGATAGTGGTGCCCTTTTGTAAGGATCATACGACCACTGTATCCCCTGATGAATACCCCCAATTGGTTAGGCATCATACTCAATAGTGGCACCCCAAGGGACCAAATAAAATAATGGCTAGGAAAAAATGCAAATTACTACCCCTAGTTGGTTAGGTACACTCCTATCCCCATCTACCCACACATACTAGTCTAGAGCACTTACATGCTACTCCCACAAATTCATAATAAAGATAGATGTATTTCTCAAGGAAAATATTCTTAATGATCCAACAACAACTAACCCCTCTCTAAAAGAAAACATCTCTTTCCAAATTTCTCAAGTGTAACAACTGTCACCAATATTGTTGTTCATCCTCCCATTCCCCTTACTAGAATACACATGGGGCGAAATTAGGCTTAGGATCAGATTTACAAGTGTAAAAAATGGGGTAAAAGGTGAATTACAACTCTCCCCTTTTAGGATTTTTACCCTAGTTAACTTTGGTAAGTATATTCCAAGTAATTTTCTCTTCCCAAGGCTTCCTAGGCTCCAGGATTAGGTGCTCACCCTCATTGAACATGAGCCCATTTTCCTTTGGATGTGATTCCCCAACCTTTTCATCAATGTCTCAATATGTAGAAGGTTATGCCTTTTATATCTACACATATCAAAACACGAGCCATCATGACATCATGAGCCATAATGAATCATAAAAGGAAGTATAACATCAAGGGTATATATACAACATCCTCAAGGTAATACTCAATGCTTATCATCTTCACTAAAGATATATTTTCATCATATTCCATTGAAGAAAAGTTCATGCAAAGCGTTAAGTAAACATATATCTTTTAATGTTGAAAATAAATAATTAAGGAACCACTTATTGATAATTCACCAAGGAAATTCTCATCACCAATCATCAAAGGAAACTTCATCAATAACACCATTGAGGAAACATTAATCATTAATCATTAAGGAAACATCCTTCAATAACTCACCAAGGGAATACTCATAAGCATTGACGGGGATATAACTAATTAGTAAGGACATATAATCATCAAGATCATCAACAACAATCAAGGACAACATCACCAATACTAATTATCCATGACATAAACATCAATATTCACTAATAATTGTTTCCAGGAATTAACAAGGAAATATTCATTAATAATCATACAAGTTATTAATCCTTAGTAATTATCAAAGGAAATACTCCAACAATTATTTAGTAAAATAATGTGTCTCATGGTTGAATGCATGCCAAATAAAAACAGATGAATTAATGAAGGAGAAAGAATGAGTCTAACACTTCATCTCCTAACAACCATCACAAGGTGTATAACAAATAATTAGAACCAACAACTACCATTTACTAGGGTTGTTACAATCCCCCCTCTCATAAAATGATTATATCCCTAGAGCTAGGTCATTATAAATCAAACAAGGATACAAATTTATCATTTCTTATTCTGATTCTAATGTATCATTATCTCTAATCACATTATTTTAAAACCAAAGAAAACAATAGCAATCCCCATACACTAGCTTTGGGCACCTAAAAAAAATAGTCAATCATGTAATGGAGAAACTAATCCTCATTTTCTACCTAAGTTATACCTTAAAGGATAATTGAATTATTCAATCAATATTAATCACCATGGTCACAACTAATTCCCATATGCAATACAATGCAAAATCATTGATGTCATCACACTTCTTGAATCTTGATCCAAATCATCATCATCAACCAACATTTGACTAACATGTGTGTTAACCATTAAAACTACTCAATGATGTCAAATATCATCCACTCATTTGTAATCATGTATTATGAATCAACATCCTTCATACCCCCAAGTCACATCCGAATCATCAATATCAACAAGATACCATCAAGTCAATACCATATAAATCAATAATTAACATCATCAATATTAACCATCAATTATCAAGATTCTAACACCATCAATATTGTCAACTCAACATCAATATTAGTATCACCCACATCATCATCAAATTATCAAGGTTGTCAATAAATAAACATCCACAAATTCAACAAATTATTACCATCTCATCAAACATCAAATTATCAACCTAATCATCATTTTCGTCACATGACAATTATCAATATCCTCTGTAGCATACCTGCTAACTAAACCCAATGAAAAATACTTTGATACTAATCTAAAATAGATGTGTGAATAATTCCAAAAACACTCATGCAACTACTAATATTTTTAAAATCACGAATTTAGATTATTTGAGCATACATAGTAGAATTTAACACCCAAAACACATAATAAAATGCAACAATCGAACACAACATTTAACAGTGACTAAATGAAATGATAAGAACACTTATCTTAAACAAAAAATACAACGCCAACTATAGATAACAGATGTTCCACCCTACCATAGACCACTACTCTATCTCTCTTAGTAATAGGTCACCCTCGAGCTAGGGCTATGAGTCCACAAGAAAGAATGTCTCCTATGGTTGGCTACTATCCACTCAACAAACCAATACCCAATAGAATTCCCATCAAACTAACTCCTACAACAATTCCAATCTACCATATCTCTTTTCCCTCAACCTGCACATCCCAAGGAATGAGATCCCCTTCTCTTCCATGCATCCCCTCAGGATATCCCCCTTCCGTTTAGGGCTCCAACACAAGTTCTCAATTGTGGACTCTAGGAATTTAATCTATATAGGAGTGCTCACAACAACAACATGACATGCTCATTTGGGTAATATTTTTAACATAAAATCACTCACATGATTAACAACCTAATTCTTCATGCATTTTCCAGCTCTAGCAAGATGTCTTCTACACTACTATGGTTGCCTCTCCTTTTTCCAAAACCCCACTCTATTTTCCTCTCTTCTACCAAACTGTAAAAAATACCCTCTCTATACTTGAATTTCCTTTTCTTCTTCTTCCATGCATGCTTGACTCTCACACTTCCCAAAGATGATTGTACCCAATCCATGCTTCAATAACTAGGTGAGGTGACTTTCCTGCCAACCTCTTACATGAGTGTACTTAGACCATTATTCAATAACTAGGTGAGATGAATTTTCCCACCAACCTCATACATGCATTCATTGATTGGTTGATAAGTTGAAGGAGGTAAATATTAATAATAAAATGATTTAGAAATGTAGCTTGGGTTTGTTAGGCATGTGAAGTTTCCCCTTGGACCACACCTTTTTTGCCCCCTCTCTTGTGTAAACATATCCTGCAAAACTTTTTTCGTGTCTATTTGTAGCCGATGATGCATTTTATTTTATTATTTTCAATGTATAATGTTTACATACTAAATTGTCTTGCCTATGGCCATACATCATATTTACAAATATACATCGTTGATCTCATGATTAAAAACTAAGATGTTACATCCTCGATATCTTGAATATCATCAACCCAAAGGATTTGATTCAATATCATTAATCATCAAATCAATATCCTCAATACCCTGAGATTTCCATATAATCAAATGTCACCAAACCATTAAAGATCGTCAACAAGCGAACATCATTACCATCATTATTTTACAACAAAACAACATTGTCCACATCATTATAAGTCCATTAATGATCAAATACCTAAGAATTTAACTACCAAATCATCCATATCATTAATATCAACAATATAAATTATTAAATCATCAAACATTATTAAATTAATAAAAAACATTAAATAAATCAACCATCATTAAATTATTCAAACACCATTAAATAAATCAAAGCCCCATCTACCCACACATACTAGTCTAGAGCATTTAGTTACACTCCCTTAGGTACACTCCCTTAAGTCCCTTAGGCACACTCCTAGCCCCATCTACCCACACATAATAGTCTAGAGCACTAACATGCTACTCCCACAAATTCATAATAAAGATATATATCTTTCTCAAGGAAAATATTCTTAATGATCCAACAACACCCGATTCCTCTCTAAAAGAAGACATATCTTTTCAAATTTCTCAAGTGTAACAACTATCACCAAGATTGTTGTTCACCCTTCCCATTCCCCTTATTAGTATACACATGGGGCGAAATTAGCCTTAGGATTAGATTTACAAGTGTCAAGAATGGGGTAAAAGGTGAATTACAACTCTCCCCTTTAAGGCCTTTTACCCTAGTTAACTTTGGTAAGCATATTCCAAGTAATTTTCTCTTCCCAAGGCTTCCTAGGATCTAGTATTAGGTGCTCACCCTCATTGAACATGAGCCCCTTTTCCTTTGGATGTGATTCCCCAACCTTTTCATCAATGTCTCAAGATCTAGAAGGTTACGTCTTTTATATCGACACATATCAAAACACGAGCCACCATGACATCATGAGCCATAATGAATCATAAAAGGAAGTATAGCTTCAAGGGTATATATACAACATCCTCAAGGTAATAATCAATGCTTATCATCTTCACTAAAGATATATTTTCACCATATTCCATTGAAGAAAAGCTCATGTGAAGCGTTAAGTAAACATATATATTTTAATGTTGACAATAAATAATTAAGGAACTACTTATTGATAATTCACTAAGGAAATTCTCATCACCAATCATCCGAGGAAACTTCATCAATAACATCATTGAGGAAACACTAATCATTAATCATTAAGGAAATACCCATCAATAACTCACCAAGGGAATACTCGTAAGCATTGAAGGGGATATAACTAATTAGTAAGGACATATAATCATCATGACCATTAATACCAAGTCAAGGACAACATAACCAATACTAATTATCCATGACATAAGAATTAATATTCACTAATAATTGTTTCCAGGAATTAACAAGGAAATATTCATTAATAATCATGCAAGTTAGTAATCCTTAGTAATTATCAAAGGAAATACTCTAACAATTATTTAGTAAAAAAATGTGTCTCATGGTTGAATGCATGCCAAACAACAACACATGAATTAGTGAAGGAGAAAGAATGAGTCTAACACTTCATCTCCTAGCAACCATCATAAGGTGTATAACAAATAATTATAACCAACAACCACCATTTACTAGGGGTGTTACAATCCTCCCCCTCATAAAAGGATTATAGCCCTAGAGCTAGGTCATTATCAATCAAACAATGATAACAAATTGTCATTTCTTATTTTGATTCTAATGTATCATTATCTCTAATCAAATCATTTTAAATCCAAATAAAACAATAGCAATCCACATACACTAGCTTTGGGCACCTAAAAAAAATAGTCAATCCTGTAATGGAGAAACTAATCCTCATTTTCTACCTAAGTTATACCTTAAAGGATAATTGAACTATTCAATGAGTACTAATTACCATGGTCACAACTAATTCCCATATGCAATACAATGCAAAATCATTGATGTCATCACACTTCTTGAATCTTGATCCAAATCATCATCATCAACCGACATTTGACTAACATGTGTGTTAACCATTAAAACTACTCAATGATGTCAAATATCATCTACTCATTTGTAATCACGTTCTATGAATCAACATCCTTCATACCCCCAAGTCACATATAAATCATCAATATCAACAAGATACCATCAAGTCAATACCATATAAATCAATAATTAACATCATCAATATTAACCATCAATTATCAAGACTCTAACACCATCAATACCGTCAACTCAACATCAATATTGGTATCACCCACATCGTCATCAAATTATCAAGGTTGTCAACAAATAAACATCCACAAATTCAACAAATTATTACCATCTCACCAATCATCAAATTATCAAACTAATCATCATTTTCATCACATGACAATTATCAATATCCTCTGTAGCATACCTGCTAACTAAATGAAAAATATTTTGATACCAATCTAAAATAGATGTGTGCATCATTCCAAAAACACTCTTGCAACTACCAATATTTTTAAAATCATGAATACAAATTATTTGAGCATACATAATAGAATTTAACACCCAAAACACATAATAAAATGCAACAATAGAACACAACATTTAACAGTGACTAAACACAATGATAAAAACACTTATCTTAAACAAAAAATACAACGCCAATTGTAGATAACATGCGTTCCACCCTACCATAGACCACTACTCTATCTCTCTCAACAATAGGTCACCCTCAAGCTAGGGCTATGAGTCCACAAGAAATAATGGCTCCTATGGATGGCTACAATCCACTCAACAACCTAATACCCAATAGAATTCCCAACAAGCTAACTCCTACAACAATTCCAATCCACCATCTCTCTTTCCCCTCAACCTGCACATCCCAAGGAATGAGATCCCCTTCTCTTCCATGCAGCCCCTCAGGTTATCCCCCTTCCCTCTAGGGCTCCAACATAGGTTCTCAATTGGGGACTCTAGGAATTTAATCTGTATAGGAGTGCTCCCAACAACAACTTGGCATGCTCATTTGGGTAATCTTCTCAACATAAAATCACTCACAAGATTAACAACCTAATTCTTCATGCATGCTTGACTCTCACACTTCCCAAAGATGATTTTACCCAATCCATGCTTCAATAACTAGGTGAGGTGATTTTCCCACCAACCTCTTACATGAGTGTACTTAGACCATTCTTCAATAACTAGGTGAGATGATTTTTCCCACCAACCTCTTACATGCATTCATTGATTGGTTGATAAGTCGAAGGAGGTAAATATTAATAATAAAATGATTTAGAAAGGTGGCTTGGGTTTATTAGGCATGTGGAGTTTCCCTTTGGACCCCACCTTTATCCCCCCTCTCTTGTGTAAACATATCCTGCACAACTTTTTTCATCTCTGTTTGTAGCTGATGATGCATTTTATTTTATTATGTTTACATACTAAATTGTCTAGCCTATGGCCATACATCATATTTACAAATATACATCACTAATCTAGTGATTAAAAACTAAGATATTACATCTTCAATATCTTGAATATCATCGACCCAAAATATTTGATTCAATATCATTAATCATCAAATCAAAATCCTCGATACCCTGAAATTTCCATAAAATCAAATGTTATCAAACCATTAAAGATCATCAACAAGCGGACATCATTACCATCATTATTTTACAACAAAACAACATTGTCCACATCATTATAAATTCATTAATTATCAAATATCTAACAATTTAACTACCAAATCATCCATATCATTAATATAGAAAATATAAATCATTAAATCATCAAACATTATTAAATTAATAAAAATCATTAAATAAATCAACCATCATTAAATTAATGAAACATCATTAAATAAATAAACAACCTTATCTACACTATATCAATTTATGAAAGCAAAAGGATTCAATAGTTTATTAAATTAATAAAAATCATTAAATAAATCAACCATCATTAAATATCTAACAATTTAACTACCAAATCATCCATATCATTAATATAGACAATATAAATCATTAAATCATCAAACATTATTAAATTAATAAAAATCATTAAATAAATCAATCATCATTAAATTAATGAAACATCATTAAATAAATAAATAACCTTATCTACACTATAAAAGCAAAAAAATTCAATAATTTATTAAATTAATAAAAATCATTAAATAAATCAACCATCGTTAAATTAATGAAACATCATTAAATAAATAAACAACCTTATCTACACCATATGTGAAAGCAAAAGGATTCAATTAGCAAAAGATTCAATAGTTGAGTACATTATGGCTGCTCAAGGATCAAATACAAAAAACAAATAACCAATAAAATAAGAAAAGATAGTCCCCTAAAAATATTCTTTCAATTCATCAATTTCAATTGAATTTGTTGTTAGTACCAATCTCATCTAGAGTGATACAATACTAATAAACTATCACATTCTTAAATTACACGTCATTACATACATCTAGTTAAACTTATCAATACATAACATACCCCACATATACATAATATTATAAATTTTATACTAATAAACTATCACATTCTTAAATTACACGTCATTACATACATCTAGTTAAACTTATCAATACATAACATACCCCACATATACATAATATTATAAATTTTATTACAAGTAAATATCATATTATATTTTATACTGTTGGCTCTTTATATTTGTGTTAAGATTAGTTTTATGTGGGATTGTCTAAATGTTTTAAGTTTGGTATTTTTATCTCTTAATCTTGTGAAATAAATTTAGATGAAATCATAATTTTTTATTGTTTAAATTGTATTTCTAAATATATAAATGAATTTAGTGTGCTGAAAAAACCAATAAAGTATTCGGAATATATAGACATAACCACTCAAATCTACACATTCAACAATTTCTAATTAAATTTCAAATAAAATTAAACAAATAATACCCAAAAAAAAATAAAAAATTCAATAACTAATATCCCAATAAAAAAGTCAAAAAAATTAAAACTTTTAAAGTAGGACCATCTGGACTTTAAGCCTTTATTGAGATCGACTCAAAAGCAACCTCATTTCTTCACCCTTTTCTCAGTCTGTTGGGCAGAAAATCTTGCTGTTTTGTACCTCTATCAAATACACAGATCCGATCTGCAATACAGGACACAATCAAAGTGTTAAAAAGAGATTGCTTTATTTTAAAGCAGTTTTTTTAAGTGAAATTTGAAAATATACATTTCATCGTTGTTTAAATTGTATTTCTAAATACATAAATGAATTTAGTATGTTGAAAAAATCCTGAAACATTCAAATTATACAAACTTAATCACTCAAAATGTTAAGTAAATTAAGAAGTTACTTTACTTCAAAAACAACCCTTCTTTATCAAATCTGGAAATATACATTTCACTATTTCACTATGAACACAGAAACCGGGCACTCAAAGAAGATATGATTAAACTGACATAGCTAAATCCCAAATGCAACTCAAGTCCGTCATATGCTGCAAAGTCCGTAGGGTGAAGATCTCGTTGTTTAAAACACTAGTGGCATAGCTCAGGATTCCAATTGAATGTGGTATAGTCACAACCTTTCTGCCATCATTGGTTTTAACCTATTAGCCTGCTCAAATACTTGGTCCCACAGCTCTGTATTCTGAAAAGAAAGTCTCCAATCATAGGCAGCCATGACCTGGAGATTCTTCTCAAACGAAGTAAGGTATACAGCTTCAGATTATGGCACCACATTTCACATAAAATCCAGTCCTTAAAACCTC
>ML776681.1:1806034-1822768 GCA_009831015.1 Picea engelmannii | reverse complement strand
AAGTAAAATATAATAATAAATAATGTGACGACAATGACATCTATTAGTCATAATAAAACAAATATTTTATTAATAAAGGAAAAAGGTAAAACTGAAGATGGATAGGAATAATTCTATTTAATGAATGTGGAGAAGGGAATGCTATATATTTTTTCTAGGAAAATATTGGGAAGTGAGGATTGGAAGCTGACATATGTAGTTGATTGAGGGCTGAATGGGCTCTCAGTTGTGCCAATTGAGGGATTGGTTAGTAGGAGAGCCATCCCTCACACTTGGTCCCAGTCAAATGAATCAAATATTAGAGCACAATGGTTCTACGTTGATGGGTAAAAAAGGGCGCAAAGATCAAGGTAGCGAAACAATGTAAGATTAAATTTGTTGTAAGTGCAGACTTTATTGATGAAGTGGTGTTGGATGTAGTACCCATGGACGTATGTGGTGTAGTGTTTGGGAGCCCCTACATGTATATGAGGGATGCAATATTCATGTAGAGAGCCAACCAGTACCACCTAATCAAGGATGGTAAGTCCTACATAGGCAATGCACACAAAAGTAAATTAAAGATCTCACTTGTAAGGGCCAACCAAGCCAATAAATTAATTAGTTTCAATAAGAAATATGTTTTACTTATCTTAAGAGAAAATTAGTCTAATGATGAGTCGATAAGAGTAAAGGCATCCTTGGAGGGGTGTACTAAAGAGTAGAAACATCAGTTGGAGGAGTTGCTACAGGAATACAAAGGAGTGTTCTAGGAACATAAAGAGATACCATCCAAGAGGGAAGTGGAGCACAAAATACAGTTATTTCCAAACTCCCCATTACCAAACATTAGGTTGTATAGACAGTCTGTTTTGGAAGAAAATGAAGTGAAGAAGTAGTTGTAGTAGTTGCTAGAGAAGGGAGTTATTCAACCGAGCACCTCACCTTGTGGGTTTCCTATCATTATAGTACCCAAGATGGATGGGAATTGGCATATGTGTATTTATTATAGAGCTTTACACAAGATTACACTCAAGAATTGGTACCTTCTATCTAGGATAAATGATTTGTTAGACCATTTGCAACATGCCAAGTACTTCACCGAGTTGGATCTGAAATCAAGATACCACCAGGTATGTGTCAAAGAAGAAGACACCTAGAATATTTCCTTCAAGACAAGGAAATGTTTGTATGAATGGTTGGTCATGCCATTTGGTTTATGTAATGCACTAGCTACATTTATGATACTGATGAATGGTGTATTACACCCATATCTAGATTCATTTGTTATAGTTTATTTGGATGATATACTAGTTTATAATGCTATCTTGGAGAAGCACATCTCACATTTCATGCAAGTGTTAGAGACTTTGAAGAAGCACCAACTACTGGCTAACCTCAAGAAATGTGAGTTTACACAATAGTCTTTGGTGCATTTGGGGTATGTGATTTGTGGAGGGGAGCTCAAGATATATCCTGCAAATATGGAGGCCATCATGAAATGACCAGTTCATACAAATGTCCTTGAAGTTAGGAGTTTTTTTGGGGTTGCACAATATGAAGTTCATAGCTTCATTTTCAGTGGTAGCTACACCACTCCACACCATAACAATGAGTGGTAAGAGTTTCTCGTAGGGGGAGAATCAACAAAAGGATTTTGATGAGATGAAAATAAATATCAGTCAACCATCGGTTCTGATATTACCAAACTTCCAAAATCCTTTCGAAGTGGAGACATATGTAAGTGGGTATTCCATGGGAGCAATTTTGGTGCAAGGAGGAAGGCTTGTATGCTATCATTATGAAATATTTTAGAGCTCAGTTCTCAACTACTAGACCTATAACAAGGAACTCTATGCCCTGGTTCAAGCTGTCAAGAAGTGGAAGCATTATCTAATGGGTGAGGAGACCATCATCCACACAGATCACTAGCCACTACAATGTTTCCAGGCCCAAAGTAATCTACAACAAACCAAACATTACAAGTGGATGGGGTTTTTACATCAATTTCATCTATTCATTAATTATAAGGGAAGCACAAACAAGTTGGCAGACATGCTTTCGAGGCCACCCACATCCAATATTACAACTTTGGGAAATCTAATGCACATGAATCCTTTTACCTGTGATGCATACATAGAGACATACACAAAAGATGAGGACTTCAAGGAGGTGTTCCAACAACTACATGGACAAATATATATAAAAGAATGTGATGGCAAGGTTGCTATCATTTCCATAAGGGGTTACTCTACAAGCTCGACAAGCTTTGTATCCTTAAAGGTGAGAGACTGCAACTTATTAGAGAATATCACACTTCCAAGGTTGAAAGACATTTTGGTGTTGGGAAGACAATTTCCAACTTACAGAGGTATGTGTATTGGCCCATAATGCAAGAAGATGTAGCATGATATATTATAGGATGCATACTTTGTTGTACCAGCAAGCCCAATAATAGGAAGCAAGGTCTATACCATCCTTTTCCTATACCCACTCTATCTTGGGAAAGCATTTCCATCGATTTTGTGGGAGGTTTACTGATGACTAGGAAGCGAAGTCATATATTTTCGGTAGTTGACAGGTTCAACAAGATGTGCATTCTCATGCCTTGTAAAAAGACCATCAGAGGACAAGAAGTAGCAAACATATTCTTTGAACAGGTCTAGGCGCACGTTGGTATACCAAGGAGCATCATCTTAGATAGGGATACTATATTTATCGATACATTTTGGACTACATTGTGGGAGAACATGGACACTAAAATGAAGATATCTTCAACATTCCATCCACAGAAAGGTGGGTAGACAGAAGCATTCAACAAGACTTTGGTGTAGCTTTTGAGGGGTTACAATAAAAAACATCCAAAGACCTGGGATGAAAATATGATCTATATAACACTCTTATTATAGAGTAGTGCACACTTGTATTAGTAATCCACCTTTTGAAACTTTCTTTGGATATTTACCACCTTCACCCTTGGATGTTGTTTATAGACAATAAGGAGGAGGGAAGGAGGACCTCACATGAGATGCATTGAGAGTGGATTTTTTTTTTGAGAATATTAGGAAAATCCATTTCCAAGTACAATTGATGTTGAAGAAGTCATAGGGAAAAAAGAATGCCAAACATGAGCAACATGGAACCGAGAAGTCATTTAAAGTGGGAGACAAAGTTTGGTTACAATTGAAAAATGAAAGACTATAAGTTCTTGGTAAGAATATAAAGGTTTTTCTATATGAACCTTTTGAGATATTGGATAAGGTGGGATATAATTCCTACAGATTCAGTCTACCCCCATACATGCACATTTACTCAGTAGTGAAAGTGGAGAATCTTAAACTCTTTGAGCCTTCCATGTTGGATCAGGAGGAGGAGGAGGTCCTACCTTCAATAGAGGAATTAACACCATATGCTCAGGAAGAGTTGGATAAGGACATGGTTTTGTATAAGTTGTCTAGAACTACAATATAGGGGAAAAACAACCTTTGGAATATGGGGTTGAAAGGACAATTTTGAGGCAAAGCAAAGTAGTACTCCAGGAAGAAGATAGAGGAAAAATTTCCTCACCTCCTTCAGTAAAGCTTTTGGGGATCAAAATCCTGCCTATATGGGGAAGTATGATCCAAATTGGATCATTATATCATTTTTAATCTATCACAATGCTTTTAGAGTGGAAAAAATTCAAGGAATCAACTTGCAAGGTCATTTTAATGGCGGGTCCTAGTTTGGAAAATTGGGGTTCGAAACCTTCTCAAGCCATATTAAGACATCAAATGGAATTTTTTGGGGTAAACAAATTCTCATATTTAGCTAGGACCCCTTACCTCTATTACACACATTGATACCTTTCCAACGATGCAAACATTGCATCTATCAGAGCTTGTATGCAAAATTTATTCCTCTCACAATTTGACCTACTAAGTTGACCACCATGGTATGAGTGGATTCCACGTCGACCCCCATTACTCATACATATGAGGCTAGCCACATATGGAATTTCAAGAATATTCTATAAGGTCCAAAACCTTGTCATAATTGAGGGTTGAGGAAGTCAAAACCCTACCCCTATATGGTTATCAGGTGATGTTAAATACTGGGCCGCTAGGAGGAGAAGGGGTTCCATTTATTTAACATTGTATTTGTTCCATAGTTGCGTAGAGAACCTAGGAGTAGTATTTTGAGATAATAATACAGGAGTAGAGATTTTGTAGTATCCATATAGGCCATAGTGTCAAATAAAACTCCACAGAGAGTGCCTCTTTATTTGTGCTTGCATTTGAAGAAAAGAGAGCAGAGCGGCCTCACCTTCTAGTTGGGTTTTCTCCCATATTGGGTTTCCCAAGTTATATCTTGTGTTTATTTTTGGATGGTGTGTGTGTGTGTGTGTTCTTTATTTTTTACATTTCATATATTTCATACACTTTAAGCAAAAAATCAGTAATTAAGGAATCTGAGATATAAAGGAAATTAACCTTCACATTAAATATTTCAATGTTTTATTCAATCTATTGTGATGAAATTCATAGTGGAATATCCATGAAATTTTACAAATCACACCTCTTCCATTGAATCGACATGGTTCTTGTTGTGTGCAGGCGTATTTTGAGAAGGAAGGTTATTTTGGGCGTAGGCACAATTTTGGAGAAGAAGGTCCATTTTGGGAAAGACCTAATTTTGGAAAGAAGACCTAATTTTGGAGCGCGCACAATCAATGAAAAGAAAGTAGCATGCAAAAAACGAAGGAAAAGAAGCATTCAAAGAAGGAAAACAACATGGTGCGTAGGAAAGAAAGCTTAACTATGTTAGGGTTAGGGTTTTTGATAAAGAATGTATAGTCTATAAGCCTGAAAAATAGTATAAATAAAGACCTAGGAGGTATAGGTTAGGGGTTGTTCGATTATTGTAGTTGATTTCAGTTGTTGTTCAATAGTTGTAAGTTCATAATTGTTGATGATTGTAAAATATGTTGAGCTATAGAAGATTGGAGGAAGTCGTATTCTGAGGGTTAGGTCATAGGCTGAGGAGCCTGGTGTGATCTAGTCCACCTCACAGAGGTTCTTGAACCTCTTCAGGATTGCATGATTAGATATGTAATGCACATGACACCATATTTTGCAACAAACCTAATAAAAGAGAAAAGAAGCCAAATATTTGTGGATGTAGTGACAGGAGGGGGTGAACCATGGTAAAACATGTTTTATCTGTGATGTGTATTGCATGCTTACTTTCTGTTAATGATTAGTTTATGAATGAATGGTTAAGATAGATATATTAGAATGCATGCATGGGACTAAAATATGAATGAATCCTAGAGATACTAGATGAATAATCAAAGTAATGCATGAGGAAGATAAAATACATTCCCAGATCCCCAATTATTCCTAGACTACAAGAACTTGAGTATTACAGTCACCCATAAAGATATCTCGGGTGAGATTGCACAGTGCACTCTGTGCGCTATGTTTCCTACTGCTTTACTAGGAGGGCCGATAGTTTTAGAGGGTTTTTTTAGAACCCTAATCATATCTGAACCTGGGTCAGAATAATAAGTGAATGAGAGAATTAACACCAACAAATGGTTCCATTTCCAGCTGGAATTGCATGGGATTGAGTGGATGGGATCTGTGGAAGAAGCATGCAAAGACTGACAGTATAGAAGGGAATGTTTAGGCCATGGAATCCAACAAAGGCAGAGATTGAAAGATGGTTGAAAACAAATGAACTTGAGTTTGTGTAGAAGGATAATAGAAACCCTAAGATAACACTGTGCAAATATATGGACAAATACATGTTTAGAAACTTGCATGAGGTATTTTTCTGTGATTTCCCACATTTGTTGCAAGAGTGGCTATTGAGGCTAAAGGAAAACCACCAAACAAATCAAATCATACAACTGGAGTGGAATCCTATGGAAATCACACAGTTAAAACAAGTTAACAACAAATTTACGCACACAGTAGATTCATGGTTAGACAATATTGTTGCAGGGTTTATCACCAAATTTGCAGTAGATACCGTGCAGTCTTATAGTGCAACAAAGAAGGATTTTCTAAAAGGACCCATAGTTAGGTATATCATGTCGTTGTATACTTCAATCAATATTTTATTTTATAAAAACGATGTGATGACTATGGAATTAGACAACTAAACTTCCATGCATGCATGGGGGAAGGGGGGAAACACTGACAAGAGGTGGAGAAATGGATAAGGGAAATAAGAAGGAGGCCATGGACCTAATCATGATGGAAGAAGACCAGATAAAGCAGATAATGGAAACATCTGGAAAGATGCACAGTGGAGTACCCAACCAATATAAGATGAATAATAAGAAGAGAGCCATAGCTGATAGAGAGGACTTGGAAAACGATGAGGAAGAGGTAGAGGATCTACGGGCTATGGAGAAGATTGAAGAAATATTGCATGCAACATATGAAAGGAAAAAAATAGGTCCAAGGGCAGGAACAGTAGGCAAAACTCCAATCTAGATCAATGTCAGTGTGGAACCTACAACCCCATGTGCGACTAGTACACCAGAAAGAACACCAAAATTTAGACAACCAGATTTTAGTGGAAGAAAGACATTAGGAAACAAATCCAAACAAGTATCAACAACGGTAGGAGCCAGTTTAGGAACCAACATTCAAATATCTACACTGCGTGGAGGTAATAGTTCAACAAAGTTCAAAATGACAGGAGATGATCCCACGATAAGGTTACCAGAGTTTCGGGGAGAGGCATCAGAGGACCTTAAAAATCACTTATTCATCTGTGAGAAGATTTGGGAAGAAAATTAGATCACATATGATGATACAAAACTTGCTCAGTTAGCTATAACGCTAAGAGACCACGCACTAGATTGGTACATGAGCCTAAATGTAAACAATCCACTAGGAGTAACAAGGACGATTGCAGACATGAAAAAAATGTTGATAAATGAATTTCAGAAGCCCGGCTTAGAGGACCAGTACATGAATGAAATGATTGAAATCATGAAAAAAATGAGGTGAGTTTGTTTGAGAGATTGATCATAGGTTCAAATGGTTGAAAGGTAAGTTGAAGTATGCAATTAATGACATGCAACATAGACAATTATTTGTGGACTCACTGTTACCACATTTGAAATACCCATTAAGACAACAAAAGTTCCAAAATTAAGAAGAGGATCTACAAGAAGCCTCACAACTGGAAGAAAACTAGTATCAGAAGACAGATCCAACAATAGAAGAGATGAAGGAGGATATGAAGAACCTAACATTTCAACTTAACCAGAATAAGGGAAAAGAGAAAAGAGAAGTTTTTTGGTGTACCACATGTAGGTCAGAAGGACACCATAAGAATGAATGTCTGACTTTGCGCAGTACATGACAACATGAGTACCAAACCCTTTTCAAATAGAATAACCATGGTGTGAGATCTTTAAAATKCATGGGAATGATCCATATCATTTTCCAATGAATCAAAAGTATAAGACAATACCCAAAAGTTCATACTGCAATTTTTGCAAGTCTGTGGGTCATGATGATAAAGATTGGAGGATGATGGGGCTGATGAGAGAAAGAAMTTTAGATAATTATAGTCTGCRAGAAGAAATGATGAAAGGGAAAGMTGCACCTCAGTTCAACCAGGTACCACCTCCATACAACAATGGGMAACAACAATATAGCACTACACAACCAAAATACAATAATGCACAACCATAGTATAACCCCGCACAGTACAACCAAGTACCTTAGTACAACACACCGTGAGGAGATCGGGCTTGATACATAGGTGGAGGATGAGGTAGAGGATGATTTGGAAGAGGAAGAGGGTCAGTAGTGTGCCACAAATTCCAACAGCCAGGACATTATGCAAGGGAATTTCCACTTCCACCAACAACATGCATGCATTGTCACGCAACAGACCATGATACAGAATACTGTACAACACTCTTGGGGAAGATCCTAGAAAAGAGGAACTAGAATAACTAGAATTTCCAGTGGATTTCTGCAGAAGCCAGGGGTGATGGAAGAAACATCAATATATTCACACGAGGAGGAGAAAAGATAGGAACTGACGTAGTATGACAAGATCCAACGCAACATCAATGGGTGGAGAAGAATACTAAACCAAAAAAGAAGTTTGATGCATGAAAAGGAAAGGAAACATTCAAGGAAGTAAGAAATGAGTTTCTCAATCAAAATGTTGCATCTAGATCAGCCGTGCAACCAAATCATAACTCTCCTATGTATGAAATGTCCTCCTCAATGGACCAAACCAGTGAACCAAAACCTATAGAAAAAGTAAGTAACATAAAAACTTTTCTGCAATCCTATGTTAAGTTATTAAAGGATCCATCATCTTTCAAGATCTTACAGAATCTGCTAGAGAGATGTAACACAAAGACAAAAGGGAAACTAGAGCAGAAAACAATCAATCATCTCCATACAAGGAGAAGGACAAGCAGGGAATTCAGACCGAATGCTAACATTGGGGACTTCAATATGGGTGATATTATACTGGACTTAGGCTCTTAAAGTAAATGTTTTTCCTAGGAAGAAATGGCAGTGCATGAGAGAGACCACACTAGGCTATTCACATGTCCATATTAAATTAGGAAATCAACATAGAGTGCTACCAATTAGAAGATTTAAAGGCATGACAATAGATTTTGATGCAGTGCGCACTATGGAATATTTTGAAGTAATAGAGATAGTAGATGGCACAAAACCATATCCACCATTGCTTGGACTGTATTGGGCATTTGATAACTAGGCCATAATCAACCTGAAAACAAGGAAAATGACATTTGAATTAGGGGAATATAGAGTCATTGTACCATTAGATCCTTCAGAAGGAGAGAGGTTTGTAGAACCCACTTGTTTAGATATGGAGGAAATAAACTAGTTGTACATAACCACTGCGTGAGAAGAAGATTATGTTAACCCAATTGCATATGGGGTACTCAGCTGGAGAAGCATCACATCAGGTGCTTCCAACTCAGATAAAAGTTTGGATAATTGGAAGTAGAGATTACATGAATTTTCCACAAGAAGGTGTGCAAGAATAGACTGCGCAGCAAGATGGGTTGGTATAGAGATAAGAGAACCTCCTAGTTTTCATGGGGTAAACGACCTAGGGGAATTTCTGACAAAATATGAAGAGGAAGTATTAGAAAATCATAGGCTCTTAGCCCTATATATTTCACTTAAGGCCACACCTGCAAGATGGTGGGGTGTGCACAAAGAAACCATTCAAGACTGGTATCAGTGAAAACGACTACTGCACATTATATTTGGCGCAGAACAGGGGAGCCATAAAATGAAGAGGTATGATGGGAAAGGAACACCAACAAAACACTTGGATAAGTGCATAGTGCAATGGAGAATGACACCACCAGAATAATGGCCTCGTCACTTTATCCATACATTGCAAGGAATTCCAGAGAACTGGTATATAGACCAAGAGATGCACAGAGGTACTACATAATGGAAATCATTACAACAGAACTTTGTAGTAGCCTTCTCATTTGAACATGAGAACCCCAACATTGATTCAGTGCTAAAGCAAATAAGAGGTGTGATATTTATTGATGAATTAGAGGTTGAAATAATGACAGATTATCAACAACATAACATATAGATAGTCAAAGAACTATTATCATGTTATCATGTTGAAGATGAAGCACCGGATGAAGATGACTCGTGCAACATTAAAATTGCAAATATTGAAGGAGAAAGAGAGGTGGAAGGTCCATATCTGGAGTCAGAAGTATTTGTTGCACCAATCAAAGTTAAGAAATTCAATATTGGGACAACTGACAATCCTAAAATGGAAAGTATTGGAGACTATTGGGATCATGGATGATTTTAGGGGCTAAATTTCGCTCATGGGCTAATTTTCCATGGTTTTTCCAAAAACGAGATTCACTATTTTAAAAATGATTCGCCCAAATTCTATAGGATAAAATTATTTTATCGTAAAAATAGCCAAAATTTTATAAATACTATATTAAATCCTTAGAAATTTGAATATTTTTACAAAAATATCGCCAAACATTTATAGTTGGCATATGAAGGATTAGTAAGATTCGCCAAGGTTTCTACATTTTAAAATAAATTTCCATCCTTAAAATCATCCCTGATTGGGATGAACAAACAGTAGAAAGAATAATAGAGTTACGRCGCGAATACAATGACCTATTCCCAATGACCTTTACAGAGATGAAAKACATAGCTGGAGAGCTAGGAGATATGAAGATGCCTCTCAAACCTGAGGCAAGACCTATCAGACATAGACCTTACATAATGAATCCAGTGTATAAGAAGAAAGTGAAAGAAAAAAATGATAGAATGTTGGAAGATGGTATCATAGAACCAGTAGAGGAATCTACATGGATAAGTCCTATGGTAGTCCAAGAGAAGAAACAAGGGAGGATAAGGATCTGTGTAGATTTGATAAAATTGAATGATGCTTTCTTACATGACCCTTTCCCTACCCCGTTTACAGATGAAGTCTTAGATAATGTGGGAGGTCATGAAGCATATTCATTTACAGA
The DNA here is from genome assembly GCA_009831015.1 of Picea engelmannii. Taxonomy (NCBI): domain Eukaryota; kingdom Viridiplantae; phylum Streptophyta; class Pinopsida; order Pinales; family Pinaceae; genus Picea; species Picea engelmannii. Next base: position 1,812,252 of record ML776681.1, on the reverse strand, counting down.
TGGATTCTCAGGTTACCATCATATCAAAATATCTATAGAGGACAGGTATAAGACTACTTTTTCTATAGAATGGGGATCCTACCAATACATAGTCATGCCATTTGGGCTGAAGAATGCACCAACCATTTTTTCAAGAGAATTCATAGTTTCTTTTAGGGAATTCATACATTAGTTTCTATAAGTATATCTGGATGACTGGACTATATATAGTCTATTAAAAGACCATGTAGAAATATTAAGGTTAATGTTGGAAATATGCAGGCAATGTTGGATCTCATTGAACATCAAGAAATGCATTTTTGGGACACCTTTTGGAATATTGTTGGGACATATAGTGTGTAAACAAGGTTTACTAGTGGATCCTGCTAAGATTGCAGTTCTTTTCAATTTACCACCACCAAATTCAGTGCGCCAGTCGAGAGAAACACTAGGACATACATGCTATTACAGGAAATTCATAAAGGGGTATGCACAGATTACTGCATCAATGGAAAAAAAATTAAAGAAGGATATGATATTTCAGTGGAATGAGGACTGCCAATAAGGGTTGGACGCCCTGAAAGAAAAGGTGGTCACAACACCTATCCTGGTATTCCTAGATTGGGAAAAGACAATTCATGTGCATATAGATGCATCAACCATAACACTTAGAGAAATTTTGGCGCAACCAGGAGAAGGGGATTTAGACCATTTGATAGCCTTTGCAAGTAGAAAAATTTCAGAATCAGAGAAGAATTACAACACCAGATAAAGAGAAGACCTAGCCATGGTACATGCACTTCAAAAGTTCAGGCACTATTTATTGGGGAAACAATTTAATATGTTCACAGATCATTCTGCCCTCAAATATATAGTCAACAAGCCAGTGTTGGGGGCAAGGATCTATAGATGGCTATTGTTATTCCATGAATTTGATTTCTAAGTGATAGTCAAACCAGGGAAGCTGAATGCAGTACCTGATCACCTGTCAAGGGTAACTAATGGAGAAGAACCTACCAACTTGGAAGACAACTTCCTTGATGCACAATTGTTTTTAGTACAAGTAGTTGATGAATACTTTTCTAATATTATTGAATACTTAAGTCCATAGATTGCGCCACAAGAGTTTATCACCGTGAAAAAGAAAAATCTAGTAGTCAGAGCTGCAAAATATCAACTGATTGTAGGACACTTATATAAGATGGGCGCAATCAATATTTTGAGGTGTGTACTAGAACATGAAAGGCCCAAAATTTTGGCATAAGCTCATGAAGGTATAGCTGGAGGACACTATGTAGGAAAAGATATCACACAGAAGGTATTGCGCGTAGGATTATGGTGGAAAAAATTCCATAGAGATGCAAACGAATATTTCCAGAAATGTGATGTCTATTAGAGGGTTGACAAACCCATCAAAAGAGATGATATGCCTTTGAGACCACAAGTAACTTTTCAAGTATTTGAAAAATGGGAAATAGACTTTGTTGGACCATTCCATCCACCAACAAAAATGCCAGTATCCAGATATATCATTACTACAACTGAACACTTAACAAGATGGGAAGAAGCAGCACCAGTAAAAGACTGCAGCATAGAGACAACATCACACTTCTTATTTGACAAAATTATCACCATATTTGGATGTCCAAGGATTTTGATGAGTGACCAAGGAACTGAATTTATCAACAGTACCATCAGGGCTATGACTGAGGAGTTTTAAGTTTATCACCAAAAGAGTACACCATACCATCCTTAGGCCAATGGAATGGTAGAAGCTTTTAATAAGATCTTAGAGAATTCTCTAAAAAAGATCTGCAATGTCGACATGGATGATTGGGACTTGAAAATACCAGCAATACTATGGGAATATAGGACCACATGTAAGAAGATGATAAGAAAAGCACCATTTAGATTGGTGTATGGGTAGGAAGCAGTGGTACCATTAGAATTTTTAGTACCGAGTCTATGCGTAGCAACAATCACCAACATGACATAAAGAGGTGTAGTAAAGGAGAGGTTAAGTCAACTAATGGAAATGGAATATGACAAGATTCTGGAAGGATTTCACCAGAAAGTGAAGAAAGAAAGAGACAAAGCCTGGCATGAAAAACATATTAAGAAGAAATGTTTTAAGGAGGGAGACTTAGTCCTACTCTCTGAAAGTAATTTTTTCCAACATCCTGGTAAGTTTAGAATGAATTGGCTAGGGACATATGAAGTAAAGAATGTCACAGATGGGGGATCTAAAATTTTAAAAGTGTAAATGTGTTGAACCTACATAGAATAGATCTAGCTGGGAATTGACATACACAGTTGCAGAGAAAATATGAGAAAAGAGAAGTAGGAGAGAAAGGATGGAAGAATTCTCATTAACCAAATGAATGAATGATAATTTACACATGATATACTATGTATAACTCAACCAATGCATACTAGAGGAGAAGACAATGTTCCATAGTGGTGGTCTAGAGTGATTTGGACACACACCAACATTTACGGGAGTAAACTACCACCTAGTCTAGTCTCTTGGGCAGTTACAGGAGTGAACTGCCACCTAGTCTGAGTTAACTAGTATATCACTCTTTATTTAACTGACTAAAACATAGTGAAGTGAGGAGGAGATTAGGGAATCATGAGTAATGCGCTAGTATGGTGATGATACCAAGGACAATGCACATTAGCTGGTGATGATCCCAATGTTGCATGGTGATAATCTCAATGTGGCATCTAGACTCCACTCAACTGATCAAACTGAAGTGTGAACTGAAGAGAATATTCTCCCTAAAATATAGGAGATTGAATAATGACTAATAAACATAGGGAAATCCTTAGGAAAAAGAAATCCTAGGTGTGTGTGAAGTATCTCCAACACCCCCCTTGAACATCACTATGATGAAAATAAAGAATGGGTCCCGACAATGGGGCCATGTTAGGTACAAAAATACAAAAGATACACTGAAATAAATGAGGAAAGAGAGAACACCTCATGGGAAAACCCCCCCTCAAAGTACAATGCATTTAAAAATATGAATTGATAGTTGTTAGACAACTATGTCCTTCACTCCAAGATGACTGCGCAAAGAATGGAACTTCTACTTAGTGAAGGTCTTGGTGAATATGTTTGTAGTATGTTCTGATGAAGGACATAAATGAAGGTTGATGATCCCCTCGTGTACTAAGTCTCGGATGTAGTGCATGTGGATCTTGATGTGATTCGTCTTCTACCTCTAAAATGGATCTTTGTAGAACTTCAAAGTGCTCTGGTTGTCACACCAGATGACGATCGACCGATGAAACTGAATTCCCAACTCAGTGAGAATTTTTTTAGCCACATAGACTAAATGGTTATGTTAAATACCCCTCTGTACTCTGCCTTGACTGAAGATATAGAAATAGAAACTTGCTTCTTGATCGACTAATGGATAGGCCTGGAACCAAGACTGAGTGAGTAACCGGATGTGGACTTGCGATCAATGCTATCGCCAGCCCAGTCAGAATCAGTGAACTCGATGAGGTCCAATGTAGATTATGTTGAATAGTGAATACTAAAGGTGATGGTTCCCTATATGTATTTAAGGATACACTTTGGAGCCTTCCAATGTAACTCATGTGATTCCTGCATGAACCTGAAGACTTCTCCAACTACATAGGAGAGGTCTAGTCTGGAGTGTGTGAAATACAAAAAGCTCCCCACTAGTTGTCTATATAGTGTGTTTTCAACCAATGGAGTTTCCCTTCCATCCTCAAGTCTGAATCCTGATAGGAAAGGAGTCAGAGCAGACTTGCAGTCTGTCATGTGAAATATATCAAGGAGATCGCGTGCATACTTTTCCTGAGACAGTTTGATGGCTGATGCATCCTGACTAATATCAAGTCTAAGAAATAAATGTAGCAGACCCATGTCCATCATCAAGAATCTGTCATGCAGAATCCTCTGGACTACAACAATCATCGAAGTTGAGCAACCAGTGATCAACAAATCATCCACATACAAAAATAGGAGTAGAAGTGAATCAATCGCCCTGAGCATGTAAACATTGTTAGAAAAACAGGACCGTGGAGCAATAAAATAAAACAAATGCGGAAACAAAACACAGAAGATACACAATACAATAGAGACACAGATTTATGTGGTTCACCTAGTGTGGGCTATGTCCACCAGAGAAATTTCTAGGTCCTTCCTTTATTATTATCCAGCAAATGAAGGGATACAACCTACAACAAAACCCGTTGTAACTTCCTCTTCTTTCTCTCATAGTATCCTCTCTCAGAATACAATACTTGCCATAATGCATAGCTACAATACATTTCCCTCATAACAGAGGTTTTCCTTCTAGGGAAAAAAACCCTAACATAATTTCTACCCGTTAGATCTACGACCTTATAATGAACGGTCCATATTTACAATGAAATTACAATATACATTTACAAGGCAATTTCCATCAGGGGAAGTTGCCCCCGAACCCCTGTCGGGGGCCCACTTGCCCCCGAACCCCCCAGCTGGGGGGATAGGCCCCCCAGAAAACGCAGAGGGGGTACCCCCCCTCTGCACTCCCCCGCGTGGAAGAGTGTACATACTTCTGGAGTGTAAATTCTTCATGGGGTATAAACTTGGCTGAAAGAAAGGACCTCTGAATCAGGAACATAATCAGGCTCCACAACCAACAAACATTTGGGTTTGACTTACAATGTAAAAAGTTCTGTGACAACAGGTAGGAGTCCATCGTGGCATACCATGCCCTCAGAGCCTACTTGAGGCCATAAAGAGACTTCTTCAGTTGACAGACCAAAGATTAATCCTACATAAATCCCTGGGGCTACTCCATATAGATATCCTTAGAGAGATCTCTGTGAAGAAATGAATTCTTCACATCTATCTAATGGACTTCCCATCCTTTGGATGCTGCAATGGAAAGTTCCAAATGTATGGAATCCATCTTCTCTACTGGAGAAAAGGTCTCATAATAGTCAATTCCATGCACTTGTTGAAAGCCTTTGGAAACTAGTCTGGCTTTGTATATGCTAATTTGTTCATCCGTTGTGCTCTTGGTTTTATAGACCAATATGCACCTAAAAAGTTTCTTTCCTAAAGGAAGGGGAACCATATCCCAAGTCTGGTTATCAGGGAGGGATTTATAATCCTCTTGCATGAAAGATTTCCAAAAGGGATTTCCAGCATCCTCGCCATAAGACTGTGGATATGAAGACTGAAACAAGAAAATATGTCTGGGTGGCATCGATTTAGTGGCATTGAGATAAAGAGGAGTCTCCTTGAAATCAGATCAAATCCTCCTAGTATAAGCTGGATCCCCAACAAGATCCCCTGCATCCTGAAGAGTAGTCTTGGCCCACTTGGTCCTCTTCTCTGGATCTGCATCTACATATGGATGCATTGACTCTACATCTAACTATACTGAATCTTTATCTAGATCGTCTGAATCCTATGAATCAGAACTCTCATCTGAATAAGAGTTGACATGTGCATTCTCATCATCTCTGATAGGTGGAAGAACAAAAGTGTCTACATGTGACTGTAGAGGTACATGAGAGACACTTTCCTTGAATTGGACACTACGCTCAATGATGATTCGGTCTGAGGAAATATCAATGAGTCTGTATCCCTTCACACCATTTGGGTATACAAAAAATATGCACTCTATGCTCTATGGATCAAGTGCCTTCCTCTTCTCAGAGGGAATTCTAGACCATGCACATGAACCGAAAATACGAAAGTGGGTCACTTCTGGTTTGAGGCTGCTCCAAGTCTCGTAGGGGGTCTTATCCTTGACAGACCTATGGGGAGATATGTTTTGGATGTAGGTTGAACAATTAAGTGCTTCATCCCATAATCTTTGTGGAAGTGACTTTGCATGTAGCATGCAAGATTCCATCTCTTTTAGAGATCTATTTTTCCACTAAACAACTCCATTTTGTTGTGGAGTATAGGGAAATGTATGTTGCGACTGAATCCATGCCTCATGACAAAGATCTTGTATCTCATGGTTGACATAATCTCCCTTGTTATCTATTTAAAGGACTTTGATTTTCTTTCTTGACTGTGTCTCAACAAGGGCTTTGAAATCTTTGAGGTGTTGGAAGACTTATGATTTTTTCCTGAGAAAGTAAATCCATGTGAAGCGTGTGAAATCATAAAAAAAAATGAGCACATACCTTGATTTACTGATTGATGGGTGTGTAAAAGGGCCCATGAGGTCACTATGGATCAAATCTAAAGGAGA
>ML776681.1:1783163-1794994 GCA_009831015.1 Picea engelmannii | reverse complement strand
TGTTTGAAAAATGTTGTAATTTTCACCCCGTTTTAAAAAATGGTGCTACCGGTAGCACCACTTTTTGATTTGGGGGTTGATTTTGATGTTTTTTATGCAAAAATATGGGTTTTTTGGGCCAAAGTTCTCGTTTTGAGGTCACATTTCTCATTAAGTTGGTAACTATGTTACAAACAAAGCCGCACAGATGAGAGTGAAAGGAAAGGAACTAGTAGAAAGGTTCCACAATATGGACATGGCATTTTAGGGAGCGTGCACCACCTAAGTGGCTCAGGAAGAGCCTCATGTCAGTGTTGGGGGCTTGTTGGGTGCAGGCCTATTTTGAGAACGAAGGTTATTTTGGGCGCAGGCACAATTTTGGAGAAGAAGGTCCATTTTGGGAAAGACCTAATTTTGGAGCGTGCACAATCGATGGAAAGAAAGCAACATGCAGAAAAAGAAGGAAAAACAACATGCAAAGAAGGAAAGAAATGTGGCGCGCAGGAAGGAAAGCCTAAATATGTTAGGGTTAGGGTTTTTGATAAATAATGTAACGACTATTAGACTAAAAAATAGTATAAATAAAGACCTAGGAGGTCTAGGTTAGGGGTTGTTCGATTATTGTAGTTGAGTTCAATCGTTGTTCAATAGTTGTAAGTTTATAATTGTTGATGATTGTAAAAGCTGTTGAGATGTAGAAGAGTGGAGGAAGCCATATTTTGAAAGTTAGGTCACAGGTTGAGGAGCCTAGTGTGATGTAGTGCGCCACACAAAGGTTCTTGAACCTCTTTAGGATTGTATGATTGGAGATGTAATGTGCGCAACACCATATTTTGCAGAAAACCTAATAAAAGAGTAGAGAAGCCAAATCTTTGTGGATGTAGCCCAGGAGGGGGTGAACCACACCAAAACATGTGTTATCTATGATGTGTCTTGCATGATTACTTTCTGTTAATGTTTAGTTTATGAATGAATGGTTAAGATAGATATATTAGAATGCATGAATGGGCCTAAAAGATGAATTAATCCTAGAGAAACTAGATGAATAATCATAGTAATGCACGAGGAAGATAAAATACATTCTCATATCCCCACTTATTCCTAGACTGCAAGCACTTGAGCATTGCAGTCACCCATAAAGCTAGCTCAGATGAGATTGTGCAGTGCAATTTGTGCGTTGTGTTTCCTTCTGGTTTACTAGGAGGGACAATATTTTTATATGGTTTTGTTGGAACCCTAATCAGATAAGAACCCCGGTTAGACCAAGAAGTGAATGAGAGAATTAACACCAACAATTCTCCATCTTGGCAGTTCTTTAGGCCCTAAATTTTCGAGGTCGTTTTGAGGCCTTAAATGATGTTTTTGGCCAGTTGGGGGGCTAGAGTGGCCATGGCCTACCAAGGCTTACCAACAATTTCAATTATCAATTATATATTTCCAATGAGCTATGGTGTTCCCAAAACAAATATTGTATGCAAAAGTTTCACCCCCTCAGAAGTTGACGTATTAACTAGCCACCTTGAGGCTTGCAATTCCTTTTTGGAGGTTCATCTCCTAGAGTTAGGGTTCTAGATATTTAGGGGTTTTTCCTCTTAGGGTTTAGTACTTTATATTGAAAATACCATTTTGATTGCTTGTAGTTTCTTCTTGTGAATGAGCATAGCCAACACCTCTCTCTTCAAATATAAGCTACCACAATTCTAGCTAGTTTGTGTTGCTTTGGATTTTACAGTCCTTTCCTATTTAATTCATTAATAGAACTTGGGTTTCACTATATTAAGGTTCTATTTGTAATATTTCTATGTATGTGTTTCCATTCATATTCTAGGATTTCATTTCATTCTCTATACAATCTAGATCAGTTGTATCATATCAATCTTCTCTTTGTTGTTTATTAGTGCATGTCCTCGAGGAGGTTAGGGTATAGAGAGGTTGGTATCGAGATAATTTCACTTGGGGAAGACTACTCTCTCTAGCCCAAGTGGTCTCCCATGGAGAATGAAAAGATAAATAAAAGAGTGGGATATGCTATCAATTTATTACTCAAGGAATCCCTTATGCAACATAGGAATGAAATGATAAAAAATTTCTCTTAGAGCCTTTGATGAATGCCAACGATGGCCAAGACATATTCAATAAGAAACCATATCAGAGTTGTGACACCCTTCAAGGTACAAGTTAACTTTGAAATTCCTTTATTTGAAGGAAAGGTAGATGCATATGCTTTGGAGAAATGGTCAAATCTATTAGAGGTTTATTACTTTGTTCAAAAACATTCGGACATCATAACACTTTTTCACTCCTTAAGACCCTTCCCCATGTCAAATATTGGTGGGAAAGTGACTAGAAGATCCATGATGGATATGATTTTACAAAATTTAGGAAAGAAAACACTTGGGAAACTTTTATTGATGCCCTCAAGGAGAAATTCAACCCCATTTAAAACTATTATGACCATTACAAGAAATGGAAAAATTTTCATCACAGAGAGACTAGATGGTGTTAGAGTACACCAATATCTTCCATACCTTGTGCTCAAAGATGGGTATCATAGAATCCAAGTGGCACCTAGTTTTGGAGTATCACAGTGGCCTACACAAGTACATACAAATAGATATGCATTAATTTGACATATTCTCACTAGGATATACTTATCGATATGTTGTTAGAATCAAGCAAAAAGTCATGCAGATAAATAAGTAGCAGTTTGGGTATACAAATCTGCCACAAATAAAGAATTTTAAAAGTGTCCACAACTCACAAAACAAAGGATAGGGAAAGGATATCCAACCTCAAGAAAACCAAATCAAGCCATGATTAAAGAAGGGTAATGGGGAGTCGAAGAAGAACACTATAAAGTGGTTTGATTTCCATAAAAGTCCCTAGCACAACATTGATGAATGTTGCTCGAAACAATAATTTTTGGTCAAGATAAAAGAAAAAGAATCAAATTTTGTCTTAGAATCTAATTCAGAGAAAGATAATGGAAATCATAGAATTGATGCAAAACTTAGTGTTTTCACTACAACTAAAAATATTCAACTAGAAGAGTTAGAGGTGCCTGAGGATGGAGAGCACCTCTTCCATTCATAGATGCGGGTGAAGGGAACTCCACTAAATTTCATTGTTTATAGTGGTATCTAAAAGAAATTGATCTCAACCAAGGTCATCAAGAGATTGAATTACATGACAATGCTGCACCCCCAACCATACACCATCAGTTGGTTGAGCCAGGAATGAGACCTTCATGTTAGCCAACAATGTTTCTTTTTCTATGGCATCAAAACCTTCAAAGATGAGGTACTATGTGATGTTGCCCCACTTGAAGTTTGTGATGTTCATTTAGGAAAACCCTATATGTGGAAATTCCATGTTATTTATGAGTCTAGGCCTCGTAGTGTCATTTTTACTTTGGGAACACATCACTACAGAGTACCAAAGGTAGTATTGACTACTGCGGTTTCCTTGATCTCAACAAAGCAATGTTGAAAGGTAATCTCTTAGAATGAAATTTTTTTCTTCTTCATGGTTTGGTCAGAAGGTGAACATAAGGTCATTTTGGCCACCACCAACTCAACATGGGGCCTCTCTACATAGAAAAATCAATTGGAAAAGATTATAGAGGAATATAGAGATATTCAATTCCCTTATGGGGGTGCCTTTTCACTACCAAGTCAAACATTCAATTGACTTGATACTTGGTGATATTCCTAATGGACCAATATATAGATGCTCTCTTATGGAGTATGTAGACATAAAATATCAAATTCATGAGATCACCCAAAAGGTCCACATTCAACCAAGATCATCACCTTGTGGAGCCCAATTGTATTGGTACAAAAGAAGGATGAGACATGGCGACTATGTATTAGTTACAGATCCGTAAAAAAAAATCACCATTAAGAATCGATACCCAATACCCTGTATTGATGATCTTCTTGATCAACTTAGTGGTGCCAAGTTATTTAGTAAGATTGATTTGAAGTCAAGATACCACTAGGTCCCAATTGAACAAAATGGTGTATGGAAGACCACCTTCATGTTTAAATAAGTCCTTTTTGAGTGGTTGTTCATGCCTTTTATCTTGACTAATGATTTCACAACATTCTTGAGTATGATATTTTGCAGTCGTTCACAAAATATTTTGTGGTTGTATATTTGGATGACATCCTCATATTCAATAGAACATTTTCAACACATTGAGAAAATATTGAGCACTTTGTGGTGACACAAGTTATATGACAATCTAGATAAATTATCATTTTGCATGTAGAGAATTTAGTATCTAGGATACATCATGGATGAACATGGGGTGCATCTCAAGCCAGTTAGGATCCAATTCATTAGTGATTGGATAACCTCGAGCACTCTAACATAGCTCTGTATCTTTTTGGGCCTTGCCAACTTCTACCACAGGTTCATGTTGGGGTTCTCTCATATTGTGTGACCCTTAATCCAAGTGACCAAGGGTGGAGCTAAATCCAAGTTTTCCTGGTCCGAGTCACAACATAACGAATTTGAGGATCTAAAACACCAACTCTGATCCACACTAGTCCTCACTTTTCTAGAACTACAATAGATGTTTGATATTGAGAAATATGCCTTTGATTATTCTATTGGTGCATTCCTCACACAACATGGAAAAACGATGGCCTATCATAGTGAGACACTCTCTGATACTGTTTGTAGGTATCCTAGATATGACAAGGAAATGTATTCCATTTTACAGGCATCCCGATAGGGGAATAATTATATTCTGAGAAACTAAATAATCATCCACACTAAGCACAAGCCTCTATAATTCATGCAGACACAAGGAAAGTCACAAAATGATTTCCATCAAAAGTGTTCTACATTCTTGCAACATTTCCACTTGAACATTAATTATAATAAGAGTATAACCAACCATGTTGCAGACTACCTCAGTTGGCCTCTAGTTGTGGTGATAACCACAAATATTGACTTATGTGGGAATGAGACCTATGGGTGGCCCCAATTGTACAACAATGGTCCCAACTTCAATGATACATATCAGACAATAGGTGAGGGTAAACAAGTTCCATACTTTCACCTTGAGAATGCACTTTTGTGCTATCTAGGCCTTCTTTGTGTTCCTTCAAGTGAGTGTGAAAAAATAATTTGGGAGGCACATTACAATTCGGTGGAAAGGGACTTCGGTGTGGAGAAGACAATAATAATACTGTAAAAATATTTCTACTGGCCAAAAACCCAACAAGATGTCAACTTGTATATTATATTGTGCACTTCCCATGCCATTGCTAAACCTGCCTTTAAGAAGAAGGGGTTGTACACTCTTGTACCTATGCTAGACAAGCCTTGGGAGTTAGTCTCCATGGATTACATGTAAATTTTTCCCTCCACCATGCATGGTAACGATTGTGTCTATGTGGTTGTTGATTGATTCTATTATATGGACATTTCGGCACCATGTAAGAAGAGTATCACAACTGAAGCCACTCCTAAGATATTCTTTGAGCATGTTTGAGTTTATTTTGGGAAACCACAGTCCATTATTTTAGATAGGGAAAGTAGGTTCCTGAGTACCTTCTAGTCCATCCTATGGTCTCTAATGGACACCAAGCTTACCAAATTGAATTCCTTCCACCCCAAATAGATGGGAAAATAGAAGTGGTCAATAGGATGGTTGCGAATATCCTACACATGTACAAATACAATAATCCACTTACATGGGATGAGAGCCTTACCTATGTTGAACATAGCTACAATATATCCCTCCATAGGTCTATTGGCCACATCCATTTCCAGGTGTGCATGGGGTTCCATCCATTGGTCCCCATTGATGTAGCTCAGTCGATTACATATTCACAAGAATATTCTTCTCATGATCTAATTGAGGCTGATAGAGAAGACAAATATTTTAAATGGATCCAACACATCCAAAAACAAGTTCATGATATCTTGTATAAATCCAATTCCAAGTACAAGAAACGACATGACCAACATTGGGTTCCACCCAAGTTTCAGGTTGGTGATAAAGAGTGGTTTCATTTGTAGAAAGAGTGCCTCAAAGACCCCCATAGGAAGCTCATCCCACTGCAATATGGGTCTTAAACCATCATGAAGGCTATGGGTTAGAATTATTTTGAATTGAGTATTCACCCTTTCCTTGGCTTCCACCCATTATTTAATGTGGATTTTTTTTTACCATATTTTCCACCCCTATTGGACACTTCAAAGGTGGTTGAGAATTTATCCCTTATGAAACTCAATCCTAAATGCATTGAGAAATATATAGTGGATTGGATCATTGAAACCAAGACAAAGAGAACCCACTAACAAAACATACAATTGTATTGGGTTTTCAAAGAAGGATAGCTTCACCAAGGAAAGTGGCTCACTAGGAGTTAGATTTAGCAAAAGTTTCCCCATCTAATGAGGGAAATTAACACAATGGGGACCATTTCTTCCTAAATGGGGATAAATAATCCAGGTGGGAATAGGTGGAAACCCACCTCTTCCATTGACTCAACATGGTTCTCCATCTTGGTATTTTTTTTATCTATAGTTTTTCAGGCCCTAAACTTTTGGGGCCATTTTGATTCCATAAACAATGTTTTTTGGCCATTTGAGGGACTGGGGTGGCTATGAACTTTGCAATCCAACCAAAAAATTTAATTCTTAGTTATATATTTCCAATGAGCTATGACACACCCCAAATGGATATTGTATGCAAAAGTTGCACCCCCGAGAAGTTGACATATCAACTAGCCACCTCAAGGCTCACAATCCTTTTTGGTCCTTCATCTCCTAGAATTAGGGTTTTCAATATTTAGGATTTTTTCGTCTTAGGGTTTATCACTTTGTGTTAAAAAGGCCATTTCTATCTATTGTAATTTCTTTTTGTGAATGAGCGTAGACAACACCTCTCTCTTTAGAGATAAGCTACCACCATTCTAGCTAGCTTGTATTGCTTTGCGTTTTATAGTATTTTCCTATTTGATTCATTAATAGAGCTTAGGTTTCAATGTATTACTATGTTGTCTTCAATATTTATGTGTGTGTGTTTACATTCATATTCATTCCTTTCATTTTTTTCTCTATACAATCTAGATCAGTGGTATCAGAGAAATATACTCTTTGTTGTTTCTCAGTGCATGTCCTTGATGAGGTCAAGGTATAGAGGGTTGGGTCTTGAGATGATTTTGCTTGGATAAGACCACTCTCACTGGACCAAGAGACCTCCCGTGACATATGATAAAGGTATTATGGAGTGGGAGATCCTATCAAGTTGTTTCTTGAGGAATCCCTCACGCAATAGAGGAATGAGATAATGAAAAATTTCACCCATATCCTTCAATGAATTCTAATGGTAGCGAAGACATCTTGAACAATAAACCATTTCATAGTTTTGACAACCTTCAAGGTACAAGTTAAATTTGATATTTCTTTATTTTAAGGACATATATATGAATAAGCTATGGGGAAGTGGTTTAATATGTTAGAGGGTTATTACTTTGTTCAAAAAATTTTGGACATAAAAAAGATCACTTTTACACTCCTTAAGGCCTTTCCCCGTGTCAAATATTAGTGGGAATATTATTGGTAGAGCCATGATAGAGATGATTCTACGAAATTTAGGACATAACTCACTTGGGTGGATTTTGTTGATGCTCTCAAGGAGGAATTATTCCTTGTTAGAAACTATGATGACTAGTACATGAGATGGACAACTCTACATCAAGAGAGAGACTAGACAAAACACTAGATTACACCAATATCTTCCATACCTTGTTCTGAAATATGGGTATTAGAGAATCTAAGTGAAAATTGGTTTTGGAGTAACACAGTGGCCTACATAGGTACATCCAAATAGATATGTATTTCTTGGAAATATTCTCATTGGGATCTACTTATCGATATGCTATGAAAATTGTGGAAAAATCGAAGTAGAGGAATAAGCGATAGTTTGGGTTTGAAAATATACCATAATAAAGAAAGAGAAAGGTGGCCCCAACTCACAGAACAAGGGATGAAGAAATAATATCCAACTTCAATAAAGCCAATCCAATCCAAAAGAAAATAAGAGTAATGGAAATTCGAAGAAGGACACTGTAAAATGGTGCGAGTTCCACAAAATCCCCTAGCACAAGACTGATGAACGTCGCTCAAAACAATAATTTTTGGTTGAGCTAAAAGAAAAAGAATCATAATCAGGCCCAATATTTCATTTAGAGTATTATAAGGGAAATCAGATCATTGACGTAGAACCTAGTGCTACTAACATGCCTTTTAATCACCTTTCTAATTAATTAGCAAGGAAATCAAAAGTATGCACATTAAATTGTCAACCCAGGGTTTAGATTGAACTTGTGAGATATCATGCAATGTATATGTAGGTCACACTTTATCCTTTCACTGGTTTGTCATGTAGTTTTAGTTTCAACCAATTACCCTTACAAGAAAAACATAAATAGTACCACTGGAAAGTTTCTAAAAGTTCTACCTAACCACACAAAATTCGGAAAGGAAATGAAAACCACACTTGTAGGGAATGAATTGACTACATGTAAATTGTAGGAAAAGGAAAATCACACTTGCTTGAAAATAAATTCACACTTTCTATAAAGGAAATCCACTCTTTTATGGAAAAGGAAATTCACTCTTGCTGTAAAGGAAATTCACTCTTGACTAGAAAGTAAAAAATTGCAGCGATTCAAGTCTATCCCTTGAAAATGTTATCTCCTTGTATTACTTAGAGTAGTAAGTGTAATTGTTGAGTTAAGCACATTCAATTTTTTTGGCTAAAGGAATGCAAATATTGTAAATATAACTCTACTAAACTGAATGCAATTAAGTACAACAAACTTTGGATAAAATAATGTAATCTACTAAGCCTGAAAAAGACAGTCACTCTGATCTAGAAAAGAATTGGAACTCTATTTAACAAGGAAGTGTTGATCTTTAGAACAATAGAAATAAACATGCCACACATGAATTAGATGCAATTAAGATTTTAACTGATAATTCAAATTTGTGCTTCTCTTACCAAGACAACAATGATTGACAGGGGGAAGGAAATAACTATACTTCATAACACAATCAAATATTAAATGAAAGTTTAGATCCAAAATGCATTTTTCTCACAATAAGAATCTACAAGAGAAATGAGTTTAACACACCACACTTAGATATTTAAATAATCAACTCTAGATAAAAAATGTCAATAATGAAATCCCACAAAACTAACTATTGATACAACACCTGTTGTGTTGGAGTGGGCCCTGCCTCGTCAAAGTGTTGGAAAGAAAATTACAACAACTACTAAATCACCTCATGCACACATAAAAATGTAAAGAAGGAACTAAACTTGAGTATTTTTTTTTAATTAAAAACCAATTCACATACACCAATGTTTGTAAGGAATTATTTATACAAGAGAACGTGTTATGATTTTATAGTGTAACACATCGAACGCCCTAAACACCAATTAGGCTGGTGGGATTTTTGGTTTTCTCCTTTATCTTTCTCGGGACGAGTATTCAAGTCCATCGATGCTTATGTCAAGACTTATCTTATCACAACACTGAGTATATAGATTCTTGCAATTCACTACAAAAACCTTCCCTAGGGTTTTTTATGGTGACCATTGCTTAGAAATCCCTAATAGGATGGTCAACATTCATTTCAGACTCAAAACAATGACCCATGACTATTTAGACTCTTCCCATCGGGACACTCAATCACCAAAGTCGGTTTCCCCTTCGATGGCATTGCTTTGATGGATATTCCTTAAGGATCTAACGGTCCTTAGAATCGGGGTTACGAAGACTATGATCACCTCGATGCCTTTATTTGTGTGAAGGTTATACCCCCATAAACATTCATTCTACCTACCTTGAACATGACCAACAAAATCTATGGCTGAGATCAAATCTCACCACATACCAATCGATGATTTATTTCTGTTCTCGAAGTCGCTCCCCATCAGGACATTTCCATTTAGGTATCGTGGACCACTCTGAATGCATGCAATTTGACTATCATATGTCCCACATTCTCTTCATCTAATGGACATCTTATGCATCTAGGTTTACATGTATCCACTAGTTAAGGTTTATGAACCCTCCTATTTAGAGCGATTCATGCTAGATCCAACGAATGAGATCTTCATGGGAAACTCCCTGAGAGATATATGGTCCTTGGTATCCCCCGTCATCATAATCGTACTCTAATCCTCATCCCAGAACTTTGAAGGTCCTTACTCCGATACACTAGTATTTGGATCTAAAGGTCCATAGATGATTCTGACCACACTCTGAAATATCAACAATCCTTATTGACTCATGGTTTCTCCATCAGAGTTGTAATATCTTCCCCCATATAATCACCCTGATGGTATCACCATCATATCAATGGTACATATCGATTATCTCCATTGAATTGATGGTTACAAACCTCCCCATCTTAAACACTAGTTTCCTTCATGGTAACAGTCCGAATCTAGACTTAAACATTTCAAGGTTCCTTCTAGGTCTCCTCTAAGGTTTTATCAACTCTTAAGAGTCTGGAAGTTCATCTTAAATAGACTAAAAAATTCTCACTTCACTTGGATGGAATATTTTTCATATCTTTCAATATTTCCACCTAAGAGATGTGATTCTTTTAGGACTTACAATTCCTCATTCTACACAGGGCTCTCCTAGACACTAGGTAACTCTTGTCATTGTCCAAATGAAGAATTTTTCCATATCCTGTAAAATTTCCTCTCAAGGGTAAGGGTTCCAAAAAATTGAGACTCTCATAGCCTACTCAGAGACTCCTCCCAATCGCTTAGATATCTCTCTGCCAGTTTCAAGATGAATATTTTCTTCATATCTTGCAAGATTTCCATGCAAAGTCTTGCAATCTTCATAGGAATGCACCTAATTCCTACATCGATCTCATGGATTCATAGGTCTAACATGTTGTCCAATGACAAAAAAACTTGATTTCTCCATTTTACTTAAGAAGTCATTCATACATTCATATCTCCTATTCAACCATGAAATAACAGATTTACACCCACACATCAAGTTAAGAATACTTATCTATTCAGTAAATGTCAAAAACCAACTAACTGAGAGAGGACATATTTCCTCCCAACCTTAGGATATGTTGTAGAGTGCCTTCCTACAACATGCCAACCCTATGCCAAGCCATGATACTAGAAGGGGATTGATTCAGTTGATTGTTAGATATAGGATGATTCATGAAGGTTACTCTCCTTCCCCCACTAGCAACAACAAAAGTGTCCCTCTTCCCATTGAGCTCATGACTTCTAAAGTTTTATCATGTACACTTCTCATTATATTTCCTTCGCACAAGGAGTCTCTTCTCTACTAAACATTCCCTCGACAACCTCCCTTACCAGTGTCGATTTCTCTCCAGCGGGTACCAAGTTGTAGTCCTCTATAGCTCTAGTATGGATCTAGGTATTCTCTATATAGGGTAACCTATTGGATTATTGAGAGGGGTTGGGGGGGGGGGTGAATCAATAATAGAGAAATATCATCCTTTTTAACCATATAAACCAAGTGCTATATTAATGTAGCATTATCATCCAATAAATGTAGAGTAAATAAGCAATGAACAAATGAAAAATCATACACATACACAGTACACCAGTGTTTTACGTGGAATCCAAAGCGGGAGAAAAACACACAATGTTTTTTCTTATATGTCTTGAAGAATTACATTCATTGGAAGCACAAAATTCCTTTGTTTTCTAGCTGGAACTAGAAGGAGGCTCCAACCCCCTAGTTTCTCAGGCTACAACTTGAGGGAAGCTCCAACTCCCCAATTCTCTGGCTACAACTAGAAGGAGGCTACAA
>ML776681.1:1755879-1770187 GCA_009831015.1 Picea engelmannii | reverse complement strand
AGTGCGCTCTGTACTTGTGTCAAAGCCTAGGTGGCTTGTGCTGTGTCTTCTTGAGCTCGTCGAAGGTGAGCTTCGACTTTATCAGTGATATGGTGTAATTGGGTGGTCTCATTGCATGTTCCTACTGTTTCGATTATCAAGGGCACAATAGAAAATTCTCGGCTGGACTGGAGTGCCTGCTACACTTCTTGAAGTTCACCCTTGATTCGACTGAATACCTCCTCCTGCTTCGCTTCTTGATTTTCTGCGATATCTAGTGAAGCATCATTCAACACAACAACTAAGAATTTGAATTCGTTTGGTGTGAGGGTAGTCTTAAACGTAGTCTGGGTGGACTTAGTTTTATTTTGGGATGAGGGATTTGGTGGGGTAATCTTCCTTTTCTTAGAGGGATCCTCCTCCTCTCTAGGCGGAGTAACCTCGCCTTTGTTTTTCTCAACTTCTGTGCCACCTAGTTCTTTACCATCACCTCCCTGCGCAGGTGAGATCAAAGTAGCCTTTGTGGATGTGCTATGGACATCTTGAGCTTCATCATCCTTCTTAGTCTTTCTTGGTCTAGGTGTATCCGACATAGCTTTAGGGATATCCACGTCGGACATTTCTACGGGGTTCGCTGCAACAAGGAGGTCCATCGAGCATTCCTTGGTAATCTGATCCAAGTCTTCTTCTGTCAACTTGTAGTACGACTAGAGTTGTTGTTTGTGCTCATCAGTGCATGTTGTGATACAGGTGAAGTGGTGGTCCACGTTGAATTTGATCAAAGGTCTAAACCTGTGAAGTGTGTTTGGGGTGAGGCACGATGTAGACTAGATTTCATTCTTCAATTGGTTGTAATAGGCATGGAAGATGACATTGGAATACTACTGCTTGTTCATGTCACTGGAGTAACAAAATGTACATAACTTCCTGGCCAGTGGTTCAAAGGGTTCGATCTCAGAAAAAGTGGCACCTTCTGGTAGCTCCCAGGTAATGAAAGCAATTAGTATGAGCAACCAACTAAAGTGGAACTCATACCCTTGGTCTTGCAGTTCTCTGCAATCAAGGTCTAACTGGTTTACAAGGTACTGCACCCAGTTCATCTGTAGTCCATTGGCACACTTCCCTGCGAGGTCAACTATGAATCTAATCACTTGTGTTGGTCTGTTCTTGCGAACTAGCTTGCTCGCGATCAGCTGACAGGCAAGGTGCACTGCGCCACTCTAGATAGAGGCTACCTTGTAGCCTCGCGTTCCTTTCTTGACATCACCATAAGTTTCTTTTATCTTCTACGCTAGTGCTCAGTTTGAAGTCTTTCCAGGGTAAAACTCATGTGGTTCAGGGCCTTGCATACTAAGTCCTGTGATCTGATTGATCAAGGTTGGATCCACAATGATGTGGCGGTCCAACCATAAGTATCCTTTGTGGTAGCAGGATAAAAACAACTTGACGCATACGTTGACTTCCCAATGTCTATCAAAGTGCGTGATCTTCATTACATTAAGCAGTGTGGATTGCGCGAGGTTCTGGGTCCATGACTGCAGGACAATATTATAATTCTTGCCTTTGGTCCTGGTTAAGTACTTATGTGGGGCTAACATGTTGTAAACTTTACAATCTCCAAGGTTAAAATCACTAAATTTCAGTGCTATGAGCTTATCCTGGTCAACACGAACTGCGCGCACCCCTTTTGGAAGGTACGCGGTGATCAAAGTGTACTCGAAGTCTCGTGGTACACTATCATGGTTGATGGCACCGCTTAGAGGTGGTAAGTAAGTAGGTAGAATGCATGGGATAAGTTTGGCATTTACAATGTCATCCCTGTGCTTGGTCCATTTCTCATCGTCCGACCAGGATGGACTGGCATGAGCAGTGGAAGGGGAGGCCTGGAGTCCTCTCATTGACGATGCTTGGAATCCTATATATAATCCTCGTTCCAACATGACTCTCTCAGTCATTAAGTCAATCAAAACTTCTTCGACTACTTTCTCAACAACGCTGAGCTTGTCCAACATACAAGCTCAGGTCAAATAGCTCGGGTGAGAAATGAATTCAGAGACTATAGTGAATGGTATGGGAACAAAGAAATGATCATAGGGTGAATTAATCTCAGGGTTTGAGCTCAAATTCTCACTTAGCAAAAAGTATTCTCAGTGTGTGGCACGACAGACTAAGTAGGGAAACTTAGCAATGGTCTGCTTGCAACGGGTATGAGGCTGCATTAACTTATGTTCTGTCCATTATGGCATGGTCTAACGTTCTAGTGGAAATCCATAAATGCTTTCCGACCCATTCGAAGAAGCAGTCGAACGGTTATATTGGCTTCCAATGGCTATATTACTTCACCTTGACGAAGTGGCATATGTTATTGTTCTGATATCTCGACGAAGCTCCAATTCTGCAAAGTGTCTTGCAGCGAGGTACCCTCTGGGATCTTCTATAATTTTTCAATCTTATCCTTCTTCTTACTTAGCTTTCTAGCCTTCTTTCCAGTGATATTCGTCTCGGTGATTCTCTTCCCATTTTGATTCTTATTTTCCTTGGACATAGTCACTTCGTACTGGTGAGATTCTCTCCTAGGGTTTAGGTCTATCACTTCTTCTTTGTCTGGGGTATAAATTTCATCCTTTTGTGTAGCTTTGGCCTCGACATCTGGGCTTCTAGTGTCAGATGGATTCGAGCAGTTCTCCTATTCTTCTATCAACTGTGTGATCCTTTTAGTCATGGAATCTTTTAACTCTTGTCTTTATTGTTCTGAAAACTCTTCTTCTTCCTTCTTTATGGCTTGATCTCTTTCAATCCAAGGCTTTCCAAGTAGCATAGTAAACGGGGTGTTGTCCTCAATGAATTTGATAATCTCAAAATCCTCTTCTGTCGAAGTTCCATTGACTGTCATAGGTATCTGAATGAGTTTTCCACATAACATCATTAGTTTTCCTATGAATAGTCCTAATCCTCCCAATAAAGGAATCATGGCAGGATTCCCTATAGCTTCCCAAGTTCTTTATGGCATAATGTTCACTTGTGTTTCTTCATCAAGAATACAGTAAATGTCGAAGTCCCCTATTCTTGCTTTGACTTGCTTCTTTTCTTTGAATATCTCTAGTAATCAGACATCTTTATGTTCCTTCAGGGTTTCTTTCATATGTATTAATACTTTCTTTGATTCTTGTTGGGTTTTTTCCTTTTCTGGATCTGCCTTATGGTCTTCTTGATTTAGATTTATCCTTTCAAGCTTAACGATCATTCTAGAGAAATCCAATACCTCATGGTCCATAGATTTTCAATAGAGGCAACCAGGTCTTCTACCAGGGTATTCCTTAGCTAGATGATCTTGTTTTCTACAACTGTAACAAAGGGTTAACCCTCTCTTTCTTTTAAATGATCCCCAGCCTCTTTTGTATTGCACACTAGAATCGTGATAGCTAGCCCGCAAAAAATTCTTTCTAGGATCCTGCATCCATTTGTTAGTCCATACATTCTTTCTATGAATAGGTATAACATATCTATCATTATACTTATCAGATCTATTCATATCAAACTTTCTTTCATCTATTAATTCCCTAGGTTTTAAGCTAGGACAAAATCTATCAAACATATCTAGATCCATGCTTTAGTAACAAAAAAAAATTCCACTTATTTTACTTCTAAGGGAACAAAGCTTCCATATATAATAACTTTTAACTATTCTTACCTTTATTAGAAAACAAATCTTACATATCTTACCTCTTTTCTGTAGATCTGACCTCTTTCTTTCAGAAATTTCCACTTTTACTTTTCTTAGAGCACAGAGCATTCAGATCTCATTTCTTTTCTTCAGATATGATGTTCCTTTCTTCAGATCTGACCTTATTTCTGGCACAAAGCTTCACAGGTCGAGTAAAAAGCTGCGCACCAGGGCAACAAATCTATGCACAGAGCTTTCTTTTGCACAAAGTTTCTTCTTCCTCAGTTCCCAACAATCACAGTTTCAGGTCCCGGCAACATAACCATTTGTTGGCACAGGGGAAAACCCTGGGTTCAACGCTCAAGATTGCACCAACAAAGCCCTAACTACCGGCCCTTTCAGCAACACCTGGGAAGCAGATGAAGTCTCACCCGAGGTAGAGTCAGGGGTGGTTACAAGACTTAGGTGTTTGCAACCTTAGCTGGGACACAGATATGTGATTATATCATTTACAGAGCACTTAGTATCGATCATTCATCAATATTCAATGCTTATTATACTTCATTTACAACACATAACTTCACAGTGTACACTCAGATCTACAGTATTTCAACACTTAACCATAATAACCCAGATCAGATCCAAAAGATCAACACTAAGCATCCTCATACACATCAGATCTAACAATCATATATATCTAATAAGCACAGAGCATAAGTGGATATATCAAAGCACATAGCATAAGCAAAGATAAACACATTGAATCAAAGAACATAGCATAACACATAGATTTACGTGGTTCACCCCCAACCTGGGGCTACATCCACAAGATCTTCTTCTTTATTATCGTCTTCAATCCATTACAATCACAAAGCCTCCGAAACCCTTCCTCGCATAGGACAGAAGATCTGCGTAGCTTGCTAGATCCTTCTTCCTTGCATTACAACACTTAGCTTTCTATAGCAACCTCATAGTAACTTGCACTTAACCTTGCAAGCCTTACACAGTTCACATAGAGAACTTATTCAACATCACATAGATGCACTACCAACTGCACTAAGCAATCATATCTACTACTTCTTACATTGCCTATCCTTATATTCATACATTACAAAAGTGGGCCTAAGCGTGGGTAAACCCACGGGACGACATCCCTTTCCCATTACATTAACCCAAAACCCTAAATGGGGCCCAAAAGTGGACCGAGATCTCATGATATCTTCTTCGCTTGGCGCTCCATCTTTGACAGGTTGTCGAAGTCCAAAAACGGTCAAACATGACCAAGTCTTCCTCAAAACTTGGTCAAGGGCCAACAATTATTTAAATAATTTCTTTTGCAAACACTTTGACTTTTAGGGGCTTCTATATGAATCATGAGGGTTCTCCAACTTCACATGGCCATAAATCTATAACAATGAGGAGTTATGTGACATTCCACATACCATTGGAAATGGCATGACCAACACTATCCATCTAGGATAGTTTCACTAACAAATTCACTGACCTTCGTCTCATTATTCCATAATTAAGCATGGGTTCTCTAACCATACTTCTAGGATAACTCTATTCGCAAAGCGTCTTCCCATGAGGGATTTCACCATAAGGGGACCACTTTGGAGTTCATCCATTTTTACTTCTTATCAACTATGAAAAGACAATAATGAGTCATCTTTACATTAAACAAACTTGGCTCCATTACCCAAACCTTTGTGCTACTGAAATTTTCTACCAGACTTTATTCAAGGGTTGACATCAATGACAACCAACCTTAATCAACATGATCATCAATATTTTGGAAAATATTTCCATTTTCTTCAAGAACAACTTTCCAACTTATTATATTTATCATATTTGTGCAATTGAATTCCTTTGTTAATCACACCATCTGTCTATGAGTCTACAACTCACCAACTCTTCCAATAATTTTGTTGCTCGTTCGTTGTTACGAACTGCTACTCCTTTTGTTTCCTTTTTATTCATGGATCCATCCTCCTCTCACATGCATTTTCTCTCTTTTTCTCTCCCTCTATCGGTAACCCACAAATATCCTTTCTCCTCTCCTTTTTTTTATGTTTTTTCACCTTTTGTCTCTTCCTCCTCTAATCCTTGGGATTCCCATGACTTCTGTCAGAAGTGACCTCCAGTTAGGGATCCAATTTTTTTACGGGGAAATCTAGGGATGTAGTTCTATTAGGTTTTTCAGTTGATCCTTTCCTCTTCAAGAGATCATATCTCTAAGCAATATTAATTGCCTCAACCACCAATCCTGCCTCTTCATAAATTATCATGTGGCTCCATGTAGGTTCAAGTATGCTGATAGGTGTGCATTTATGTTTTTAGTTGTATGCAATATTGTTAAGCAAGCTTCCTATTTTCCCCACTGAAACTTCTTAGATTCCACCTAATAAATTCCACTTCACCAACCATCTCACTTCTACCTCATCAATTCCCACTTGTGATATCATGGCCAACATTCAAGGATTTTCCCTCTCAGTCAATTATCTGATGTTTCTTATTAACAAAAACATGAATACATGCTTCATAATTGCATTATATGAATTATTAGAATAATTGTAGCCATGGGGGAAAAGATGGTGTTACATACCTCTACCCATTAAATAAACACCATCCTCAGTGTTTAAAACACCATATATATACATACAATTATACAAAAAAACAAAAATGGGTATGCCAATTTCATGGCATCCTCCAGCTCCCAGGTAACCTCATTTTCCCTAAACTTATTCCATTGCACCTTGACCTACATGATGGATTAGTTCCAGAGCATTGTTTCTCTCCTCTCTAGGATACATTGAGGTTCGGGATGGAATTCTTCCTCTAGTTCCACTTGTATCATAGTCCAATCAAAGAAAGTTTGTATGTTACTGGTCCCACTCTTTCCAGGACTTCAAATGATCCAAAATATTAGGGTGATAACTTAGAACAAGTCCCCATCCTCAAGGAACTTCTTTTGGGCTTCACTCTGAGATACACATGATCTCCCAGCTTGAAATATTTATGAGTTCTCTTGTTGTATGCATAACTCTTTTTCCTATACTAGGTTGTTTTTAAATTCTACCCTGTCTTAATCATTTCTTGTTCCATTTATTTTAACAACTCAGATCCAAGTGTGATCTTATCCAATGGATTCTCCCAACTAATTGGAACTCTACATTTACTTCCATACAGAACCTCAAATATGCTCATATTCAATGATTTATGATAACCATTGTTATATGCATACTCTACTAGGGGTAGGTACTCTTCCCATTGCTTTGGATGATGCATAGCATGCATCCTCAACATGTCTTCTAACACTTTTTTTACTCTTTTGGTCTTACAATCTATCTAAGGATGGTAAGTTGTGCTAAATGCCAATTGTGTTTCCAAGCCTGCAAACAAAATCTTCCAAAAACTTGAGGTAAACTTGGCATCTCTATCCAATATTATGGTCTTGGGTAGACCATGCAACCTAAAAATTTCCTTCATGAAAACGTTAGCAACATCTATGGCCTTAAAAATGGATTTGATAGGGATGAAATGAGTTGCCTTGCTCAATTTATATAGAACAACCATGATTGCATCATGTTTCCTGACTGTCCTTGGTAGGCCAGTAATGAAATCCACAAAGATAGTCTCCCATTTCCATTTTGGAATTGGTAAAGGTTGCAACAAACCTATAATATTCTTATGTTCAAATTTCACTTGTTGACACTCTAGACACTTGACAATGTACTTAGCAATGCCTTTTTCATCCTAGGACAATAATATAATTTCCTAACTATTGTTACCATTTTCTAGTAACCAAAATGGCCTACATAGGGTCTCCTATGGAAATCATCCATAATCAATCTCTTCAGGTCTGATGACTCTGGCACATATAATCTGTTATTATACAACAATATTTTATCAATTGTAAGATGATACCCTTCATATTTTCTTTCACTGGATTCTTGTTGCAATCCTTCCCTCACTTGATTGAAGAAATTATCTCCTTGTAATAGGGTTTTGATCCTTTTTTAGATATTATATTCCCCTACACATGTTGTTGCTAAATGTATAGTTTGCATACTCCGACTAAGTGCATCAACCACTTTATTTTCCTTTCCCTTTATGTGTTTTATTTCAAAATCAAACTTTTTGATCAGTTCCATCCATCTAGCATGTCTAGTGTTAAAATTTGGATGGTAAAAAAAATACTTAAGATCACAGTGGTTTGTAATCAAGATGACGATACTTCTGAGCAAGTAATTCCTCCACGTCTTCAATGCATGCACAATTGTTGCAAGTTCTAAATAATGAGTGCCATGATTTTTCTCATGCTCATTTAATTTTTGTGATTCACAACTTACTACTTTTCCCTCCTGCATAAGGAATCCATTGATTCCTTCTTTGCAAGCATCAATACAAACCAATAAATATTTTTCATGTTTTTCAATATTCAAAACAATGGAATTGGTTAAAAGATGCTTCAATTGTTTAAGATTGACTTCACACTCTACTAATAATACACATTTCTTCCCTTTCCTTTGTAACAAGGTAATGGGATGACTAATATTGGATAATATTTTTATAAAACTTCTATAATACCCAACCAAGACCATGAAATACCTTACCTCTATTACATTTTAAGGGACAGGCCAATCCATGATTTCCTTGATCTTCTCGGGATTTACTGCCACTCCTTCTGTTGAAATTATGTGGACTGAATATTGGATTTATTTTTGAAAGAAATCACACTTGATGAACTTAGCATATAATTGGTTCTCTCTCAACACCTGCAACACCATTCTAACATGTTCTTCATGCTCTCCTATAGTATTGGAATGCACAAAAATGTCATCCATAAACACCAAGACAAACTTGTCTAGATACTTCTTGAGAACGTTATTCATCAAACACATGAAGGTAGTTGGTGCATTGGTGAGGCCAAATGACACCACCAAAAAATCATAGTGTACACAACTTGTTATAAATGTTTTCTTATGAATGTCCTCATCCTTGATTATGACTTGGTGATATCCTAATATTAAATCAATCTTTGAAAAAACTGCAGCTCCCCTGAGTTGGTCAAAGAGATCATCAATTATGGGAAATTGATACTTGTTCTTGATGGTTGTCTTGTTAAAATGCCTATTGTTAATACATAACATCAAGGTACCATCCTTCTTCTTTACAAATAGGTTTGGTTCTCCCCATGGAGACATACTCAACCTGATGTATCCTATATACAACATGTCCTTCAATTGTACTTTCATCTCCACCAATTCTGGTGCTCATCCTATAGGGTACTTTTGATGTTGGTATTTCTCCAGGCACAAGATCTATTGAAAAATCAAAATCTCTTTTGGGAGGTAGTATTGGCACCTCCTCTAGAAATACATCCTTAAACTCACACAACACAAGGTGATATTCAACCTTCAACTCCTTTCCTTCTCTTGGATTAAGAACTTGTATGGCATGCAAGGGGCATCCTTTTCGACTGACTTTATTAAGCTGCAATGATGATATTTTGCTAAATGAAATTAGCTTTCAAATTCCTTGCAAAACCTTTTCATTAACTTCCTCATCTTCATATTCCAAAAACTTCTCATAGAATTTCAATTTTTCCTTGTGGGTAGCTAGCCAATCCATACCTAAAAGTATATCGTTATATGATACCAAAGGTAGGATGTTTAGGACCGCTTGAGTATGCAATCCACTCATCTGAAATGGAAATGCTTCTATCATTTCTACCACTTTTCTCTTAGTTTTGTTGTCTAATTGGACCAACCATGCCTTCGCATACTTCTTCTCTATAAGGAACATGCTTCAACAACTCAAGGTGAAACATAACTACATTTAGATCCAGGGTCAATCAAAATAGAAACATGTTGTTTGGAAATTATACCTTCCATCTCCACTACTGAAGTTTGGTGGTTTTATTTTTGATTCTCCATAGCTGCATATATCCTTGGTATGCTCCTCGCCACATAATTGATAGTAGTAGCTTCCTGCACATGACAAACTCTCTTACTTTCATGCTTCCTATGAGGTAAATATCTCAAAATATGTGGTTCTCCACATCCCCAACATTGTAAAGGTCCTTTCTTGGGTTCCTCTTCTATTTCTCTAGCCCGATCTACTGGTTTATTTCCACTATGAGAGGGAAAGTTCTATTGATGCACACTCCTGCTGGGTTGACCCCACTGTGCACCCCTCTTCAAATTATTGTATGAAAAATATTTGAATCCATTCTTTTGGAATCAAATCTTATCCTCTCTCTTCCACTCCTTAGAAGGATCCTACTTATGTTTAGAATGATCATAGCAACACTTGGCCTTCCTTATGGTGTCCTGCAAGGTTTTGGTCTTGTCAAATTCAATTTTGTCCTGGTAGGACTGTTGAAATCCACTAAGAAAACATTGTATCCTTACTTTCTCACCCTTGAGGTAAGGAACATACCTCAACAACTCCATAAATATCTTAGCATATGCATCCATAGTAATTTTTTCCAACTTATGCTCATGGAATTCCTTGATCTTGTCATCAAACTACTTCTTTGATAGGTATGCCTTTCTGAATTATTTCTCAAACTGATTCCAGGTCAGTTAGTTTTCCTTCTGTCCTTTGATCTCCTTAAGATCCTCCCACCATATGGAAGCTCCTCCATTCAGATTGAATATGGAAATCATTTCCTTAGTATTGTATGAGTAATTGTGTACTCGAAAATATTTCTTTAAACCCAACAACCAAGCCTCAACTTCTTCTCCTTTCTTAATTTCTCCATCAAATGTAAGATACTTATCATTCTTGTATCCTTCAGTCATGGAACTTTGTGAATTTATATTACATTTCCTCTTAGGAATGCTCCATCA
The DNA here is from genome assembly GCA_009831015.1 of Picea engelmannii. Lineage (NCBI taxonomy): Eukaryota > Viridiplantae > Streptophyta > Pinopsida > Pinales > Pinaceae > Picea > Picea engelmannii. The sequence continues at coordinate 1,759,687 of ML776681.1, read as the reverse complement.
AGTGTCACTATTGGACAAATTCTTGGAAGAAATCATACTGTTAGACGAATCTATGGAAATACTCCCACCAGATTTACCTTCCTTGGAATTTCAATGCCTCCTCTTGGAAGAACTCTTTCCTATATCACTATGGGAGATTCCTTTATTTTGGGTATATGAAGGGGATTTCAACCTCTCCGATTTATGTAAATCTGCATTACTAGGGCCTTGTTGCATATGCTTCTGAATCTCAGACTATCTATGTAGTAACACTACATTCAACTTTGTCTGTTCATCCTGAGCTCTCATGAGTCTCTCATTATCTTCCTTCATACCTTTGACAATGGATACCAAATCCGAAGGGGTTTCTCTAACCCTTTGATCATCATATTCCTCATATCGTAAGTGTGATGTGTCTTCCATGCTATTCTAACCATTCACTTCCACTCTCCTATGTGTTGAAATAACAAAACATCGTTAGCCATTACATGAATCAACACCATAAAATACATTCTTGTCAAATAAAAACCATTTTTAAACAATCTTAAGTGGCCTTGGTGACCCATATAAGCCTAGAGTTTGAAATCTACTTTGATACCACTCTGTAACACATCTGACCCCCTAAACACCAATTAGGCTGGTGGGATGTTTGGTTTTATCCTTTATCTTTCTTGGGATGAGTATTTAGGTCTATTGATGCTTATGTGAAGAATTCTCTTATCACAACACTGAGTATATAGACTCTTGCAATTCACTACAAAAATCCTCCCCAGGGTTTGTTATGGTGATCATGGATTATACACCCCCAATAAGATGATCAACATTCATTTCAATCTCAAAAAAATTACCCATGACTATTCAAATTCTTCCCATCAGGATGCTCAATCACCAGAGTCGGTTTCCCCTCCGATGGAATTGCTCCGATGGATCATCCTTAAGGATATAATCATCCTTAGAACTAGAGTTATGATGAATCCTATCACCTTTGTTCCTTTATCTGCGTGAAGTTTATACCCTCGTAAAAATTCATTCTACCTACATCGAATAGGATCCACAAAATCTACAACTAAGATTAGATCTCGCCACACATAGATTGATAGTTTATCTCCATTATCAGAGTCCCTCCCCATCGAGGAATTTCCATTTGAGTATCTTGGACGACTTTGAATGCATGTACTTCGACTATCAGACATCCCACATTCTCTTCATCCGACGAACAATGTATGCCTCAAGGTTTATATCTATCCACTAGTTAAGGTTTATGAACCCTCCTCTTCAAAGTGATTCATGCTATATCCAATGACTAAGATCTTCACGAGAAACTCCCCGAGAGATCTACAGTCCTCGTTCTCCCCCATTTTTGGACTCCTACTCTAATCCTCATCCCAAACCTTTGATGGTCCTTACTCTAATACACTAGTATCTGGATCTGACGGTCCAGAGTTGATCCTGGACACACTCTTAAAGATCAATGATCCTTGTTGACTCAGTGTTTCTCCATCAGAGTCATAACACATTCCCCCATATAATCACCTTGATGGTACCACCATCTGATCAATGGTCCATATATTTTTTCTCCACCGTATCAATTGTTACGAACCTCCCCATATTAAACACTTGTTTCCTCTATGGTAATAGTATGAATCTAGACTTAAACCTTTCAGGGTTCCTTCCAAGTCTCCTCTAAGGTTTCATCAACTCTTAAGAGTCTGGAAGTTCAATATTAAACAAACTAAAATATTCTCACTTCACTTGGATGGAATATTTTGCATATCTTGCAAGCTTTCCACCTAAAATAGGTCTTTCTTCCAGGACTTACATTTCCTCATTCTACGCAGGGCTCTCCTAGACACCAGGGCACTCCCGTCATTGTCCAAATGAAGGATTTGTCCATATCATATAAAATTTCCTCTCAAGGGTAAGGGTTCCACAAAATTGAGGCTCTCAGAGTCTACACAAAGACCCCTCCCAATCGCTTGGATATCTCTCTACCAGTTTAAAGATGAATATTTTATTCATATCTTGCAAGCTTTCCATGCAAATCCTTGCAATATTCATAGGAATGCACCCAATTCCTACACCAATCTCATGGATTCATAAGTCTAATAGGTTGGCCAATGAAAACAAACATGATTACTCCATTTTACTTAAGAAGTCATTCATACATTCATATTTACTATTTAACCATGAAATAACATATTTACACCTACACTTCAAGTTAAAAATACTTATTTGTTCAGTAAATTTCAAAAACCAAATAATTGAGAGAGGATGCCTTTCCTCCCAACATTAGGCTATACTTCAAAGTTCCTTCCTACAACATGCCACCCCCGTGCCAAGCCATGATACCACAAGGGTATTGATTCAACTGGTTGTGAGATATATGATGATCTAGAAAGGTTACTCTCCTTCCCCCACTAGCAACAACACAAGTTCCCCTTTTCCCACTGAGCCCAGGACTTACAAAAGTTTATCAGGTACCATTCCCACTAGATTTCCTCTGCACAAGGAGTCCCTTGTCTGGTAAACAATCCCTCGGGGACCTCCCTTACTAGTGTTAGTTTATTTCTAGAAGGTACAAAGTTGCAGTACTCTATATCTCCATTTTGTATCTGGGTCTTCTATATCCAGGGTGATCATCAATATTTGGACAAGATTTCTATTTTCTTCAAGAATATATTTCAAACTTCTTCTCTGTAGTATACCTAGGGAGGTAATATGGGGTACCTAGGGAGGTACCCAATGGGAATGTAGTTATGTGTTATTAGTGGAAGTCAATTAATATATGGGAATGTGGTCATTCAATGTAAGTTGGACTAGGTCCACTATATTAATAAAGGTCCACTATGGTAGTTGGATGTAATAAATGTGAGAAGGCTCTCTAGAAGGTTCCTAGGAGATAGAGAGAGCTATATAAAGAAGTGTAGGCAATGTAATAAAACATAGTGAAGAATATTGTGATTGTACAAGCAAGGATTTTTTGGTATTGTATTTGGAGCGGTAGCTCAATAGGAGGATGCCCCCTCGAAGAGGGAAGTGAACATGAGAGGATCCCTTCCATAATAGGATCCATTGTATGGTGTTGCCCTACCTCAAGGGTTTCTATAATAACGTTGTGGTTTTCTATATGGTTTCATATATCTTGTGTGGTGATTGTATTTAGATATCTTTGGATCTATTGTGATATTTTGTATTCAAGTATTTGGTACTTAACAATTGGTATCAGAGCACTTTCCTTGGCCAGAGTTGTGGGCAAATAAATTTTATTTTTGCATATTTTTTTTCGGAGAAGAAAAAAAGAGGGCCGAGACATTATCAAAGTTTTTGGTATATTTCTATGAAAAATTTGCATAAAATGGTTGTATATCTGAGTTCCTCTCATAAAAACACCCAAGTTAAAAAAAAATTCGTCCGAAACGGAGTCCAGGAAGTCAAGATATTGAAGTTTTAAAATCTGTAATTTTGCAGGGTTTTTTCTGCGGACGGCGGCGTGATTGTTTTTATTTATGTAGAAGTTGGAGGACAAATTTTCCAAAAAAAAGTTATATATCTGAGTTCCTCTCACAATTTCACCCAATTTCAAAAAAAAAAATAGCCGAAACGGAGTCCGGGAAGTGAAGTTATGAGCATTTTAACTTCAACAATTTTTTAGGGTTTTTTCAAAAAAAACCGCGATTTTCTGTCGTAACTTATTGTTCTATTTTTGAGGGTTTTTCATAGCAAGATGTATTTTACAGGGAAATGTTATGGCCCTAGTATTGAATCATTCATTAAATAAAAAAAATCAGCATGAGAAGATACTTGGCCCCATTGGGTAGATCTCAAATTG
>ML776681.1:1727111-1754638 GCA_009831015.1 Picea engelmannii | reverse complement strand
GTCTTTATTCTCCTCTCCTTTCTAATGTTTTTCCACCTTTGGTTTCTTTCTCCTCCAATCCTTGGGATTCCCATGACTTTTGTCAGAAGAGACCTCCAGTTAGGGATCCAAATTTTAGAAGGGGAAATCTAAGGATGTACTTCTGTTATGTTTTTCAGTTGACCCTTTCCTCTTCAAGGGATCATATCTTTCAATAGTATTAACTGCCTCAACCAACAATATTGTCTCTTCATAACTGCTTGTGTGGCTCCATGTAGGTTCAAGTATGTTGCCATGTGTGCATTTATGTTTGCAGGTGTATGAAATATTGTTAATAAAGATTCTTGTTTTCCTCACTAAAATTTCTTAGCATCCACCTAAGAAATTCCATCTCACCAACCATCTCACTTCATAAATTTTTCCTCATCAATTCCCACTTGTGATATCATGGCCAATAATAAAGGATTTTCCCTCTCAATAAGTTGTCTTATATTTACTATTAATAAAAGCATGAATACATGCTTCATAATTTCATTATATGAAGTCTTAGCATAATCACAGTCATGGGGGAAAGCAAGGTTTTACATATAGCAAACTTAAATAACTATACTAAGGAAAACAAACTTAGACACACTTTAGAACCAACGGTTCTCAATCTATCTTAACAACAATTAAAACAATTCACTTGTCTCTTTATACCTTGGGCACAAGTAGTTTTAGATTGATTGACTCATGACCATACACTCATCAAATTTAAACATACGATACAAATTATATTTGTTCTGATTCAAAACCTCGTGATATTCAAAGCAAGCCATGATTACATGCCCCCCACACACTCTACATCAAAAAGATTTATTTCCATGAATTCAAATTATTTTCCACGATATTTGTTGCGTTACCAAACATAACCTATAGTTCCACACTTCACAATTTAGAATTTGTTATCCTAGATTCACAATCTAGTAGTTCTACAACTCCGTTATAGAGTTTCAACAACGTTAGGGTTTTGCATCTTTCTTTATATGTAGCCTATAATAGTTTTCCTATAACTTATCTGCAACCAACCTATAACATATATAAATTGCAACATCCTGCAGATAATTGTGAGCACATAATCCACTCTATTTATCATCAAATAGTCAATAAATGTGATAGAATGCATACCAAAATGCATACCAATAAGTACCTCATTCAAAAAATGTCATTTGAGCACAAAAGGTAACTAAATTCTAGAAAGTTGGATGAAAACGTATGTAAATGATGCCAAAAAATAGACAAAAAGGACGATAATATTGGGGCCCATTAGCTACCATTGAAACTACAAAGATCCAACCAAAAGAGTTAGATGAGCCTGAGGAGGGGGAGAGCCTCTTCCATTTACATATTTGGGTGAAGGGGAATCCACTACATTTAACCATTGATAGTGGTAACCAAAATAATTTTTTCTTGATCGAGGTCATCAAGATATTGAATTTGTCAACAACGCCACATTCCACAATCATACACCATTGGTTGGTTGATCCATGAATGAGACCTTCATGTCAACCAAAAATTTCTCTTGTCCTATGGCATCAAGCTCTTAAAAAATGAGGTACTATCTAATGTTTCCCCACTTGAAGTTTATGATGTTATTTTAGGAAAACCCTATATGTGGAAACATCATGTTGTTTATGAGTCCATTATTTTAGGAAAACTCTATATGTGGAAACATCATGATGTTTATGAGTCTGTTATTTTAGGAAAACCCTATATGTGGAAACATCATATTTTTTATGAGTCTAGGAGACATAGTGTCATTATTAATTTTGGAATACAATTCTACAAATTACCAAAGGTAGTACAAACTACTACATTTTCCTTGATCTTGGAAAATAAATGTTGAAAGGTAATCTCTCACACTAGAAATTTTTTCCTTGTCATGGCTTCGTAGAAAGGTTAATGTAAGGTCATTGTGACCACCACCAACTCAACGTGGGGCACCACCAACTAAACATGGGGCCTCTCTACACAACAAAATAAGGTGGAAAAGATTGTAGAGTAATACATAGATATTTTCACTGCCTATGTGAGGGTGCCTCTGCACTACTAGGTCAAACATTCAATTGAATTGATACATGATTCTTCTTTACATAATGACCTGATATGTAAATGCTCTCTTCTATAGAATGAGGTAATATAATGTAAAATTCATGATATCTTCCAAAAGGGATACATTCGATCAAGCTCATCACCTCGTGGGAGCCCAATTGTATCGGGGTAGAAGAACGATATGACATGGAAACTCTATATTGATTATAGAGCTAAAAAAAAAACCCATTAAGAATCGATACTCGATCCCCTAGATTAATAATATTCTTGATAAACTTAAGGGTGCCAAGTTCTTTAGTAAAATTGACTTGAAGTCAGGATACCACCGGGTCTTGATTGAACAAACTAATGTATGGAAGACTACCTTCAAGTATAAAGAGGCATTTTTGAGTGGCTGTTCATGCCTTTTGGCTTGACTAATTCTCCAACAACATTCATGAGGATGATGGATGATATATTTTGTCTGTTCACAAACTATTTTGTTGTCATATATTTGGATGAGATCCTCATCTTCAACAAAACATTTGCAACAAATTCAGTAGATCTTGAGCACTTTGCGGAAACAAAAGTTATAATCCAATCTGAAGAAATGATCATTTGGCATGAAAATGATTTGGTATCTAGGATACATCATGGATGAACATGGGGTGCATGTTGACCCAACCAAGATCTAAGTCATTCACAATTATCTAGCCTTGACGACTCTAATAGAGCTTCACAACTTCTTGGGCCTTTCCAAATTCTAACGTAGGTTCATGTTGGGGTTTTCCCATATTGCTTGTCCCTTAAGCCAAGTGACCAAGGGTGGAGATAAACCCAATTTTTCATAGTTTGAGTCACATCAGAAAGCATTCAATGATTTGAAACATTGCCTTTGCTTGACACTAGTCCTCACTCTACCAAACTTGCAACAACCATTTGATATTTATATAGATTCATTTGACTATGCTATCGATGCAATCCTCACTCAACATGGACATATAGTAGCCTATCATAATGAGACAGTCTTTGATATTGTACACATGTATCTGGCCACCTATGACAAGGAAATGTACTCCATTGTGTAGGCATACCTACATTGGAAGTATTATATTTTGGGAAAGGAAGTGATCATACAAACTAATCACAAGAATCTATAATTCCTGTAGACCCAAGGAAAGTTATAGAATGACCGCCATCAGAAATGTTCCATGTACTTGCAACAATTCCACTTGAACATTAAGTACAAGAAGGGTAGTACCAATTGTGTTACATAATTCCTTTGTTAACCCTTGGTTGTTTCTCTAACCATATTTCTTGACTTCTATGGGAACGATACCTCTTGGTGGCCCCAATTGTATGAGATCAACCCTGACTTTGTATAAATTTCACCTACAAACTAATTTTAATCTTGTAGGGATTTTGTCAAACACTTAGCCAAACTATGATTTCTGTCTAAAAAACCCAGAACATTCAACTGTATTTTATGATAAGAAATACAAATGAATAAGAACTTTGCAGCATAAATAAATGAACAATAGACTAATATCATTCACATTTGACACAAATATATTTAGGTCCCTTGGAAAAACTCCAAAGGGAAAACTAGTGAGAGAGATATTTTTATTATGAAAACCCCTAGAAAGAAAGAGATTACAACAATACTTTTTACATCCAATTAAAACACTGTATTTATCTCACAAATTTGTCCAACATCACCTCGATTTATGTTCCCAGATTGTTGCCTCAATTTTTGTGCTTGTACAAGCCTGTACGATCTAGTATAACAATAAATACAACAATACAACCCTTGATTTTTGTGCTGGGTTTGTTGCAGGTATAGTATGGCCCTGTACAAATTTAGACCAACAATTAATGCACCCTAAAACCCTTTTTTCTGTGCATAAAACCTTTCTATATGGATCAAGAATAAATTTTGTATGACCTAGTCAAATATTCAATGTATGATCTTGACTTTAAGCTGAAAGGTACCTCATTTTGTGTGCCCAATACTCCTTGGGAAATGTACCCCCTTTCTTTCCAAAAATGATCTTCGTCTTTCTTCATGTCTTCACCCAAAATATCTCTCAAAAAGTGTGCCTCTGCACTCTCACTTTCTCCTTTTATTAACATTAATGACTAAAACCCTTAACCCTAGATCTCAATGGATAAGATTAAATCTTTCCATGTCAAGATCAATGGTCATGACTTAATTTCACATCGATTTCACTTAAATCACTAAATGACCCAAACTTTATAAAGTTACTTTTAGTCATTAAATTAAAAAGTACACTTACCAACTTTATAAAATCACTTTATAAAGTAAAGTTCCTGGAGAGTGAAATTTTCTTTGTCACTTTTGCATGCAGGCACCGCCAATCTAGAGGTACCTATGAGCTACAAAAACTGACACTCCCTCTTAGAAAGGGAGGTACTTATGAACCTCCACTTGGATATGTCTCCAACCCCATCATCCCATCCACTGCCATAACTGCTCTCTATGAATTGGAATCCTCTGTTTCTACTTGCATTGAAATCTGATCTAGATACCTTTCCATCTAAGACATTCCCCTACAGGTATCCTCACACCCTTGAGAATACATCAACGCCATCTCATACTAGGTGAGTACTGGAAGAAGTCTGATTCCCCGATATCCACTCACTCTTTTGAGCAAACTTCTCTATCTCTGACACTAAAATTGATCTTGAATCAAATATTTCCTTGGAATCAAACACATGCTATCCCAACAACATGTATAACCTCTCATACTTGACACCAAGCACTAATTTTGTGTCTAGAGTATCTCCCTCTATATATAGGAACACTTGTCCATGAAAGAAAACAAATCCACATCCCTCATTCTCCAAAGTTGACACTGAGAGAAAATTTACTGGAAGTTATGGAACAAACAACACCTCGGTAATGTCCATAAATTCTCCTGAATCTAGATGGAATTTCACACATCCAAACCCCTTCACTGCATGTATGGTGATAGTCCCAAAACCCACATAGTATTCTGAGTCTATCTCTAAAAAAATAAGGAACATTGACCTCATTCCCGTCATATGCCGAGATGCCCCACTTTCCACAAACCATGCTTCAATGTCCTCGCACACTAGACAACCACTACTTGAAAGAAAAGTCATCAGAGGAAATTCCTTCTCGAACTTCTCAACAAAATCATCAAACTCAACCGATGATGACACTTCTACATTTTTCTTTCCATTCTTCTTGTTTGGACATTGACTAGCATAGAGACCAATCTTATGACATGAAAAGCATTTTACTTTGTTCATGTCCTTCTTCTTTCCTTTTCTCTTTCCCACAATAGAAACATTGTCCTCATCTACACCACCCTCTTCCTTCTCCTGATATATACTATGAGATATCTCCTGGATCTCCTCATGAGTAAAATCATTCCACAACCTCTCCCAAGAGGGAAATTTCTCTCTTCCCACCATGCACTTCACAAACACGTCCCACTCTTTGTGAATCCATTTATGCATCTGAGTTTAGAATAGTCTCACAAAAAATACCCAACTAATCCTTCACATGTCTGATATGAGTGAGATAGGAGGCCACATTCCTTCCCTTGGACATCCTAGTGTTGTGGAGCTTGTCCCTTAGGGCCATCCTCATGTTTGCATTCTTTTTCTCATACAAGTTTGTCATTGCATCCCATATTCCCTTAGGTTTCATATTCTCATCCAAATGTGGGATCAAGTGGTCTTTCACTCCATGTAGGATTATCCTCTATTCCCTTGCTTCCTTCACCTCATGGAGTTCTAGGGAAATGGGACCTGATGAAGACACTATCATTGTGGTATTCACAAAATTCTACAACTTGTTCTCGCTGAGAACAACTGTAATCCTCACCTTCCATTGCAGGAATTTGGAGATCCCCTCCAACCCATCCTCATACCTAATACTATAATCCATCCTTTTCCAAATGACCAAGAATATTTTTCCCTTCTTTCTTCCTAGCAAAATCCCCTACAATTCACTACAATCCAAGTGCAAAAATCTTGTCCAATGAACCTCAAATCCCAAGCTCTGATACCATGTAGGAATTTCACCTACAAACTAGTTTTACTCTTGCAGGGATTTCATCAAACACTTATCCAAACTCCAATTTCTGTCTCCAATAAAACTTCAATAGTAATGCATTTAAACCCAAAACATTCAATTGTATTTTAAGAGAAGAAATACAAATGAATAAGAACTTTTCAATGGAAATAAATGAACAATAAACAAACATAATTCACATTTGACACAAATATATTTAGGAAATGCCCCTGGAAAAACCCCAAAGGAAAACCGGTGAGAGAGATATATTTTTATTATGAAAACCCCCAGAAATAAAGAGATTACAAAAATACTTTTTACAACCAATTAAAACATTGTACTTATCTCACAAATCTGTCCAACATCACCTTGATTTATATGCCTAGATTTCTGCCTCAATTTTTATTCTTGTACATCCCCATATGGCCCAGTACAACAATACAATCCTCTATTTATTTTTTGGGTTTGATGTAGGTACAATACGACCTTGTAAGAATTTAGAACAACAATTAATGCACCCTAAAACCCTCATATTTTGTGCATAAAACCTTGTTGTACGACCCAACAATAAATTTTGTACGAGCCAATCAAATCTTCATTGTATGACCCTATATTAAATGATGAAATGTACCTTGATTTGTGTGCCCAATACTCCTTTGGAAATGCACAATATTTCTTTCTGCAAATTCTCTTCCTCTTTCTTTAGTTCTTCACCCAAAATATCTCTCGAAAAGTGTGCCTCTCCACTCTCACTTTCTCCTTTTATTCTCATTAATGACTAAAACCCATAACCCTTGATCTCAATGGCCAAGGTTAAATATTTCCATCTCAAGATCAACATTCGTGACTTAATTTCACATTGAGTTCACTTAAATCACTTAAGTGACCCAAACTTTATAAAGTCACTTTTAGTCATTAAATTAAAAAGTACACTTACCAAATTTATAAAATCACTTTATAAAGTAAAGTGCTTGGAGAGTGAATTTTTCTCGGTCACTTTTTCATGCTAGGCACCACCAATGCAGAAGTACCTCCAAGCTACAAAAAATAATAGACTTCATTGCTACATATCATACACTATGCACAACCAAACAAGTTCCATAATTTCACCTATAAAACACACTTTTGTGTTTTTTGGGCCATCTTTTTGTTATTTCAAGAGAGAGTGAAAATCTACTTTATGAGGTAGATTATGGGTGGTAGGGCACTTAGATGTGGAGACAATAGTAGCAATATGGTAGAATTATTTCTACTAGCAAAAAATCCAATAGGATGTCAACATATATATCATATCATGTACTTCATGTGCCATTGCTAAACCTGCCATTAATAAGCAAGGGATGTACACTTCTCTATCTAACCTAGACAAGCATTTTGAATCAGTCTCCTTTGATTACGTGTTAGGTTTTCCCTCCACCAATCATGCTAACAATTGTGTCTTTGTGGTTGTTGATCGATTCTCTAATATGGAAATTTTGGCACCATGTAAGAAGAGTATCACAATCAAATCCACTCCTAAGCTCTTATTTGAGTGTGTTTGGGTTCATTTTGGTATATCATGGACCATTATTTTATATAGGGACAATAGGTTCTTTAGTACCTTCTGGTTCAACCTATTCTCTCTAATGGACACCAACATGACCAAATTGACTACCTTACATTCCAAAACAAATGGACAACAAAAGTGGTCAATATGATTATTTTTCATATCATATGCATGTATAACTCCAAGAATCCACATATATGGCATGAAATCCTTCCATATGCTCAACATAGCTACAATAGAGCCCTCCACAGGTCTATTGGTCACGACCCTTTCCATGTGTACTTTGGGTTCTAGTCATTGACCCCCATTGATGTAGCTCTTCCCATTACATATTCAAAAGAAGAGTCCTTCCATGCTTCATTTGAGGACAATAAAGTATCCAAATTTGTTGAATGGATCTATCACATCCAACAATAGGTTCATGATATCTTGCAGAAATCCAATGCCAAGTACAAGCAACAACTTGACCAACATCAAGTTCAACACAAGTTTCAGGTTGGTGATAAGGTGTGGTTGTATTTGAAAAAATAGCACCTTATAGACCCCCACAAGAAGCTCATACTACTATGATATGGGACTTACAACATCATGAAGGATACGGGTGAGAATAATTTTGAATTGAGTATCCCCCTTTCCTTGGGTTGCACCTAGTATAGTTTCCACCCCTATTGGACACTTCAAAGGTGGTTGAGAATTTGGCCCCTACAAAATTCAGTGTTGAATGAATTGAGTAGGATGCATTAGATCAGTTCATGGAAAACAAGATGATAATCACCCACCACCAAACACACAACTATATTGGTTTGTCAAATAAGGAAAACTTCTTCACCAAGGCAAGTGTCTGACCAGGAATCAGATTCAACAAAATTTTCTCCATATAATGAGGGAACTTTATGTAATGGGGATCATTTCTTCCTAAGGGGGAAGGATTCCAGGTGGAAACTAGCAACCACCCACCTCTTCCATTGAATCAACATGATTCTCCACCTTGGCAATCTTTTTTATATATATAGTTTTTTAGGCCCTAAACTTTCGAGGTTGTTTTGAGGCCTTAAATGTTGTTTTTTGGACACTTGGGGGCCTAGGGTGGCCATTGCGATCCCCAACCTACCAACATTTTTAATTCTTAGTTATATATTTCCAACAAGCTATGTTGCACCCAAAAAGGAGATTGGATGCAAAAGTTGTGCCCTTGGGAAGTTGATGTGTCAACTACCCACCTTGGGGCCCACAATACTTTTTGGCGCTTCGTCTCCTAGATTTAGGGTTTATTAATTTATGTTAAAAATTCCATTTCAGCCACTTGTAATGTCTTCTTGTGAATGATCATAGTTGACAATTCTCTCTTTAGAGATAAGCTATCACCATTCTAGGTAGCTCGTATTGCTTTGTATTTTATAGTCTTTTCCTATTTCATTCATTAATAGAACTTGGATTTCACTATATTATTGTGATATCTATAATATTTCTATGTGTGTATTTCCATTCATATTCCTTCCTTTCATTTCATTCTCTATACAATCCAGATCATTTACTTCCAAAAAGCCACACCAATGGGAACAATTTCTTCAGCTTGCAAAATGGTGTTTCAATACCACTTATCATGGATCTATAAAAATGAACCTCTATGAAGTGGTATATGGAAAACCCCCTTTTTAGTGACTTTCTATTTACCATGCACCTCCAAGGTTCATGTAGTGGATAAATCACTTCACACTAGAGAAGCCGTTTTTCACACACTTAATGATAATTTGGTCATGGTTCAAAAGAGAATGAAACACCAAGATAATCAACATTCCTCAGAACAATATTTTTTAGAAGGGGATCGGGTGTTACTTCACCTTCAACTCAATAAAAAACATCATTCAAAGATAAAATCCCCCATAAATTAGCACCAAAGTTATGTGGATCCTATTAGATCATAGCCTCTTATTGGGGTGGGATATTTAGTATCTTAGGTCAACATAAAATGATTCCTTCTATTGGCTACCACTTATTCTTTAGTGTTTCAATTTTTTACAATACAGTGTACAACCCCAATTGTTGCATTTTGGGTTGTCCATGAATGCATGATAGGGTGAATATGGTCATTCATAGTGAAGGGAGGGCCAATTTTCTCATGGGGTTGAAAAAATCCTACAAACACCATCATGAATTGAACTTCCTCTGTAAGAGTCATTCATTTTTTTTGTGTGGTGAATTAGGGACCTTAGATAAAACAATTACAATCATTGTGAATAAACAAGAGTCATCATATCACTTCTTGTGGGATCATTCTCAATCGTTCATGGGAAATTAAATACCCAAGCCACATACTCCCAAAATTATGCTACCCATTTTCCTTCATAGAACCTCCCTCTCACACTATGTTGATTCCTTTTTAGGAAATAAAGGTGCCTAGTACTTAATGTTTGTTCAAAAACCCTTTCATGCCTTTGATATCAGGGGGTAACATAGGTTCTCAAGGAATAATTCAAGGGGTAAAAGTTTTAGTATTTTGGAGATTCATAATCATTATTAAAGTATATTGTAGTAGGGGACATAATGATTTTGATAGAGAAAGTGGAGGGTTTTCATCCAATCTAGGTATATAAATTCGTTTTGAATAAATATTCATGTATTCAAGGCCCCCCAAGGATAAATTTTGGGGTGGATTTCCATGTGCGACAACAATGAGAAGACCAATGTGAGCAATATCAAGGGATCAATGGGTGTATTGTTGCTTACAATTTGAAAGTATATATAGAGTGTGAAGATTGTCGTATAAAGGTATGGAAAGTGCTTTCTTCATTGTATGATAAACATGATGTTGAGTCTTCTACTTGTCTAGAAAGTAGGATAAATTGTTTCAAATCTAAGTGAATTTTCCCGTATACAGAAATTTCTTGTTGAAATTAAGAGATGTAATGTGTAAGGTACTAGCAGAAAATATGTAGAGAATAAATACAAATTTTATCAAAATTGTTAGCAAAAAGAACAAAACAGTAAGAAAAATGGCACAATTGATCCAAAAGATGATACCTTTAATATATTGAGAGCATAGTTCACTTGCCCCTTCGAGGGGGAAACCTCCAACAAATCAGAGCTAAAGTACAATGAATTCACAAGAAAACCTTTTCCATTTCTTTCTACTCCTATTTATACTATTTCTATCTTCTAGATGACATTCTAGAGGAAGAAATTTCTAGAGGTAGAACCTTCTAGTAAGTCTTCTTACATTAGATGTGTTCACATTATTACATAGGCCTTATTTACCAATGATGGTGTTTATTACATGTTTTGAATTGGATCATTGTATTGTTTGTAATCTATCTTGATCCTTTTCAGAGTGGAAAAAATTGGAGGAATAAGCTTGCCGGGCCATTTTAGTGGCAGGTCTTAGTTTGGAAATTTGGGGTCCGAAACCTTCTAGGGCCATTTTGAGGCATCAAACAACATTTTTGGGGTCAAAAAATTCCCATCGCAACTAGAACCCACTAACACTATTATAAACATCGATACCTTTCCAACGGTGCAAAAATTGCGTCAATCAGAGCTCGTATGAAAAATTTATGCCTCTCCCAAGTTGACCTACCGTATTGACCACCATGGTATGAGATGATGCCACGTTATCCCTCGTTACTCATGCATATGGGGCTATCCATGTGAGGGATTTCAAGAATATTATATAAGGTTCAAAAACCTACCACAATTGAGGGTTGAGGAAGTAAAAAACCTACCCCTAGATGGCTATTGGGCTATGTTAAATATCGTGCCACTATGAGGAGAAGGGGTTCTGTTATTTTGCATTCTATATTGTTCCATAGCTAAGAAGGACATCTGAGAGTGGTATTATATGAGAATAACAAAGGAGGACAGATTTTGTAGCATCCGTGTAGGCCAAAATTCAAAGGAAACTCCACAGAGAATACCTCTTTCTTTTTACTTGCACCATTTCTATACCAGAGAAAACAGAGCAGAGAAACCTCACCTTCTAGATGGGTTTTCTCCCATATTGGGTTTCCCATGTCATATATTGTGTTTATTTGTGGAGTGTGATTGTATTTTACTTTTCTCTATTTTCCACATTTTATCTATTTCATGCATAAGCAGAAAATCAATAACTAAATATTTTGGAGATCTAAAGGAAAAATAACCTTAATAGTAAAGATTTCAATATTTTATTAGATCTATTGTGATAAAATATTCCAATGGAATATCCATGAAAATTTATAGATAATTACATAGAAAAACATATTATTATATCTACTTTAGATGTTAGGGAGGTCAAGACCCTAACATTCCCTCCCATTCAAAGACCAACCTTTCCCTCAAGGCTTCAGATGTGGGAATTTTTGGAGAATGGTGGTTAGCTCCCATGTGGCATATTTGGGTTGTGTATCCTTCCATTGTACTAAAAATTATTGAGTCGTGCACTGATGAATATGATGCTATCATGTGGCTAGGACTACTTATGGTTGTAACCTAATGGATCCTTCTTCATTCAATTTTGGAAGACTAGTTTGAATATGGCACTTGGTTCCAATCACTTTCTTTAAACGAGACACTTGAAAAAATAAATGGATTTTAGAATGAATGGGAAGAGATATGTTGTAATACACAGGCTCAACTTGCTTGAGGATTGTATAAGGGCCAACAAAATTTGAAGAAAGTTTTTGGCAGTGATCTGTGATGAAATTTTCAATTACTTCCTAATTAACTTAGTGAGAAACCGAATATATGTGCATTTAATTATCAATCCGAGGTCTTATCTTACTTACAAAATGTCGTGAACTGTATATGAAAGTGTAGTGTTGTAATCATTAAGGATTTGTAGTACTTCAAATGTCACAAGTCGATATTTCAAGATATAGTCACCAAGCTATCCTACTTCTCAAATTGTAGAAAAATGAATATCACATTTGAAGGAAAAGAAAACCACACTTGTGAAAAATAAATCACACTTGCATAAGGTAAACCACACTTGCATAAGGTAAACCACACTTGCGAAAAATAAATCACACTGGAAGAAAGTAAATCACACTTGCAGAAAATAAATCACATTGATGAAAAGTGAATCACACTTGCATAAAGAAAATCATACTTTTGGAAAGTAAAGCTATGCTAACATCTAATGGTGACTTGCTTAAGTAAAATGATGATCTTGTTTTGCTGCAACAATTACATGTTTATAATTTCAATGTTAATTTACAAAACCAATAATATCAATCCCAAGATGTTGAGGAATGAAGTTGTCACAAATATAAGAGAAAACATAACGGAGTAAAGTTTCAAGCAGAGATGTAGCAACATGAGTTGCAACAATGGAGATGCAACAAAAAAGTTACAGCAATGCGAGTTGCAACAATGAAGCTACAACACAAAAATTACAACAATGCGAGTTGCAACAATGGGAGTTGCAACAACAACACTACAACACAAAGGCTACAACAATGCAAATGGAAACAACATGAGTTGCAACAGTGTTTGTGATTACAAACTTACATAAATAAAATCAACACCAAGTTTCATCCTAAGACTGCAAGACTCATGACATAACAAAACTAAACATTAACCACACCTGAATTCAAATTAACTATTCTACGAATTTTGGAATTGAAATAGATTAAGAAATGAAACAACTACTGAATTAAATGAACATAATTGAATTGTTAAATCCTACTCCTAATTTTACAAGTAGTACCTCAATAAGGAGAGGGGATTACCCCCTTAGACAAGGAACTGTGATACAAAATAAAAATAGCACTAGTACTCAATACACCATCACACAGATAAGAGAAGAAAATGAATTATATTGCAAAAGTATGAAATTTACAATAACAGTCGAATTCTATCACTAGAATAATTCCACCCAAGCTCTAGGGAAGTCGGGGTTCTTGTTGACTCCATGTTTTACCTAATTTTTTCCTTTTATAAGTCTCTTTTTGAACATAATGACTATACATTTTGAGATTATTATCAACTTATTATCATCATATTGATATGGGACACAAATCAGGTATGTGTTGATCTTATTTGTAGCTTAATGTGAAGTTTATGTTTAGTTCAATAAATATAAATGTTTAATACTCGTTATTTTTTATTAAACAGGAAAAACACTGATCCAAACCTTCATCCGGACCTTCATCCAGACCTCCATCTAGACCTTCATCTGGAGCTTCATCCGGAACTTCATTTGGACCTCTAGCCGACCCTTATTACGGAACTCAGAGCGTAACAGGGTTGGTCGTTGGCATATCTGTGGGAATTTTCGGGTGAATGTAGAACATGATTTTTTTACCCATTATCACCCTATTTATATGCCTCCTATTGTATTTTGATTTTGAAAGTTGAAACTTGCCCCTATATTCGAGCTACGATTTTAAGAACTCATAGTCTATTAATAACATAGCAAAACGATTTCCGGTTTTGAGAGAGATTCGACCCTTTCAGTGGTCGACCTCTCAGACTCTATATATACCTGAAGCCATAGAACACAACAAAGAGATGTATATGATGAGATAATTGTTGTACACTGTTAAAATGTATCATTGTTATGTATTTATGATATAATCCAAGTTGATGTGATGAAAATTGTGTTTGTTTTATAAGATGGAGTACCACGACTACTTGGGGGGGCGCACCAATAGTCTGTGCATTTTTATCTTACTATATATTCATATTTATGTAACTTCTCTTTTGCAGGTTACTCATTCATACTGTGTTTCAATTATATATGTCTTTCTTTTAACTGTGTTGTATATATACATATTATCCTTTGATTACCTAGACTGTTCTTATTTAACTGTGTTCTAGGTATATATATTTTCCTTTTTGATTACAGAAACTATGTTTTAAAGTGTGTGTATCTCCTTTGCAGGTTAATCATTTAAAAATTGCACATATCAATTGTTCATAATACATTAGATTGTGTTTTAAGCTAACTCCTATAGGACTGTGTAATCATTATATCTTTGTAGAGAAATTTCTAGTTTAAGTGTGACAACATATTTTCCGATTTTGAATCCTTTTGAGTAATTAGTTCATAGGTTTAATTTGGTTGCAAGAACATCTGTTCAATGTATTGACATTACCTTAATGGCAACGTCTTCAGTAGATTGTTTTGTTTCTACTTTACATTTTTCTATAGAAATCAATGAATTGCAAATTGAAAGCATAACGTTGATCCTTAGGATAGATTACTCTTTTTCTTGCTCAATTCACTTTCTAGACCACATTCCGGTACCAATTTTCGATTTTTCCCTTGTACTAATTTATGCACCTTAAATTTTCCCATAGCTTTAAATCACCAACAGATAGATTAATGACCTAAATCGTGAGATATTATCACTTCAGGTCGGGTTTCTTCCTTAGGTGACAAGTTGTTATAATTAATTTAATCTCTTTAATATTGTGTTACCGACATTATATTAGACTGCTAGATTAGAGATCTAGACCTGCACATACAATGCTAGCACCTCGAAGCTTACGAGCCCCGGGTTGACAATTTAATGTCGAAATAGATAGCATATATTTCAGTGGATAGTTATTATATAGTACAAATGATGTCTAAAATAAAACAAAGGGATGAATGGACAAGCATGTGAATCAGGTTGTTCGTCTGTTTAAATTGATATTTCCAAATTTTAGTAAATATCGGGCACATTTTGACTTGGATCAACTGAGCGAAAGTTTGTAAGAAAACTAACTTCTCTTTTGGTTGTCCACTTTCCTCCTATCACCTTCCTATGTGAGGAACATTCCCTGACTACAAGATAAATTGTTGATTGTTTTTCTATCAGACTTTGTACTTGGGGTTGTACTAACATAGAGTGCAATTAGAGTTGCGATAGTTGTGTTGTGCTCAGAGTCACATCAATGGAGAGGAATTGCAACCACTGTAAGGAGTTTCAATTACTGTAAGGAAACCATTGTAATTGTTCCTATATAGTAGTGTTAGCACATGAAAGTAACAAGTTCCTTAAGAAATATGTAAGAATAGCATATAAATGGCATATGGTGAAATATTCACACCTTGATGAAAAGTGAGACAAAACTGGATAAGGAAGGTATCAAAAAGGAAATGATCAGTGGAAAATGGTAAGGAAAAGGTACTAGATGGGTGCTTAAAGTATGCCAATTTTTGCACCCATGATATTCCTCAGCCTAAAATTGTTGCATGTACCTATGCAACCAACAATCACTTAGGGTTAGAGAAGTCGAGGAGTCCATGGAGCTCACTGACACTACAATATATCTCCCCTCCTTCCTCCTCCTTTTATTAGTGGCATGCCCTATTGTAACTCTTGTATCTTATGTTGGTCCCTACAATGTTTTGGTCTGAGTGGCCTCATAATTAACATAAAGTGTGTGGACTGAAAAACTACTTCCCTTGTTTCTTTAATTTGAGTTGTTTCTTGTAGTTTGATGAAGGGTTTCCCTACATCAAGAGGACTTGTTGCAAGGTAACCTAATTTATCAGGTGCCCTTTTTTCATCAAGCTCATCCTTCGACATTTTTAGGTTGAGTTGTAGCTTCTAGTTCTTCATTCTCAACATTCTACTTTTTTTTACCAAATATGAATATATAGGTAAGGAGTATGGAATGCTTATCTAGGATGTAGCAATAACCTTCCTTTCAGGCTCAACAATTTCTATTTTTGGTTCATGTTTTCTTGGTTCTTATGCATGAGTAGGTTTCTCTCCAAAAGTGTTTCCTGTTGTGTCAACAAGAACTTATGGTTACTATGGATGAGCCTATGGATTTCCATCCTTTTCCTTAGAAGTGCTTCTTGATGGTTGGTGTGTATCAATAAGAGCCTCTAGTTCTGGCTCATCTTTCTCTTGTGAACTAGAAGAGTGCTCTAGTTCCTGTGTTTGTGATTCTCGAGGATTGTAAGAGTGTTCATGAGGAGTGATGTTTTTTGGTTATTTTGTATTAGTAGGAGCCTCGACTTGATGTTCCTCCTCACTTTCTTGTGGGTTTGCATCTGTTCTCCAGAACTGTTCCCTACTAGTTATTGTGGAATAGTAGGAGATTTTTCTTTTGGTTATTCTTCATCCGTATATACCTCAATGATGGTGGTAATCCCTTCTCCAAGATTTCCTTTTACTATTTCTTATGGGTTAGCAAAGGCCTCTATATCTACTCCCTCGTTAGCTTCCATGTTGGTTCCCTCTTCTGGTTCTTGTGTGTCAGCAAATGGTTTTGTCTCCACTACTTCATCACCTTCTAGGTCACCCTTATCTTATTGTTCTTCCAACTCAGTAGGTTTTCTTCGTTTGCACTGAGTTGAAATTGAGGAGGTATGTCTCATTCTTATTTTCTTTGGAACATGGGGTTGCCTCTTTTTGAACCCTCTTACTCTCTGCGTAGGGGGTTTATTGTCGGTCACCTTGAAATCATTGTCATGGCCTTCCTTTGTTGGAGTTTCATCACGATGACCCCTTAAACTAGTTTTCCTTCTGGGTTTCTTTTGTGGAGTGTCAGTGTCTGGGTTTACCATATCTGTGACACTATTACTTGGTGATGAAATTGCATCCATGGCCTCTTCTAGTGCTAGAAGCACAACCAATGCTTAGTGGGATTCCTGAAGTGCAACCATTGAATCCTTGGAAAGTATAATGGGTGGCCAAAAAATCCTATTCTAAGCGTGTCCTTCCCTGTACAAGGAATGTTCCGCCAATATCATGATAAGGCCACGGTGTGAGAAAACATCATTGGGGTTCTTTTCCCTTTACATGAGTGTTATCATGGTTTGTCTTGAATAGGAAGTATGGCACATTGATGGATCAACTATGCCGGAGATGATCCATAAGTTGTATATGTTGGAGAAAAAAAAATCATAGTGGCCTTAACAGGTCAAATATCATTGCATGAACATAGTTATGTCTTTCCAGGGGTGTGGAAAGGACTGTCTTTAGAATCCTATGCCCTTCTTCACTAAGGCCTCTCGAGGATCAAAGATTTGCCTCAAAATTTCAGGATGGAATGTCCTTCTAGTGTACCTTATCTCACCTGTGACTTCTACCACTATCTCCTATGTGACATCTACCTGAGCACCTACTACTGTGGAGTGTTTGGATCTGAAATTCAAAGCGAATTCTATACATACTTCATCGTCATACCCATGTAGGTGTTGCACATATTACATCCAACCATCCTGGTGTAGAATTTGTCTAATGTGGTCATAGGCCTTGAGTAAAAATGATTTTGTAGGTTCCCTATGTATCAATGAGCCCCCCATGGTTCCTCCTTTTTTCTAACTCTTATTTCTTGTGATTTCACAAAAAATGGTTGTTAATCAGGTGGGGAATTTGGAATTGTGGGAATAATGGTGGCGGATATGGAAATGATATTGCAAGGTGGTAGATATGGAAATGATGGTGTAAGGTGGTGGTTATATTATAATAGTAATAAAATACATGCCATTTAAAAGTATTCATCACACATTCTTATTGGAACTTGTACCTGTCTCTTCTTACCTCTAGTGGTTGTATGAGAACGATGTTGGAGGCAAAGTTCCATGGTCAGATTTTTAGTTTTTGGTGGAGCTGCAGTACTAAGAGTCACAACATTGGTGGTGTAGTTGGAAAAGAGTTGCAGTAGCAGTGGTGTAATGAAAATGGAAGCATCGTTGGTGTGAATAAAAGAAACAAAAATGCACGTGGAGTTGTAGTGAAACAACGAAAATGCGAACGAAAGTAAAGTAAAAGCATCGAGTGGAGTTCCAGCAACAGAGATGAAACATTGAGAATTGTAGTGAGGATGAGATGACACATTGGTGATATGGGTGAGTTGCATAATAAATTAGAGTTGCAAGTAGAGTTGCAACAATGTGCGTTGTAGAAAAAGAGCTGCAACAATGGAAGTTGTGGTGACAAGAGTCGAAGCAACATAAATGAAAGGGGAGAGAGTTGCAGAATAAAGTAGAGCTACAAGCAAAGTTGCAACAACAATAGTTGCATAAACAAATCTACAACAATGAAAGTTGCAACAAAGGGGGTTGCAACAAATGTAGTTGCAACAAGATGGAATTGCAACACTTTTGTTCTCGCTTATATATCTTGAAAACAAACTTATTGGAAGAAAAACAAGGTTTTATTGAAATTTGTTGTGAAGGATCTTGACATAACCATCACGAAACCATGAAGTGCCCACTTCTTTTTTTTGATGAGCCAACTAGGATGATTTTCACATTATTATTATTATTATTGGAGAAGAAAAGGAATTATGCAACACAAATTCATTCTTTTTGAATGAGTTCTAGATCACTGTCAGGCCATCCATTTGTAATCTTCTTGAGAAAGGATTCCTTTGATAAGGTTCAATGATATAGGCGAAGTCTATGCCCATTATCCATTAGAGGAATTTTGTCTTCATATATGGTACATAGTTTTATGGCCCCACTATCATACACTGTATCAATCTCAAACGGGCCAAGCCATCTAATGCAGATTTTTCCCTTGAAATCCTTGAACCTGGAATCAAATAGTAATGCTATGTCTCCATATTTGAACTTATTTTTCTTGATAAACTTATCATACCATATATCCCTTTGATGTTTTATCAATGTGGCTTGGTGTAGGGCATCCTGTCATAGTTTGTCCAACTCGTTAATTTGAAGAAGTCTTTGGTTCTAAGCTTCCGTTAGGTCCAACCCAAGTTGTAACTTCATCCTAAGTGTCTGGATTTATATCTCAATGGGTAGTAGTGATATTTTACCATATAATAACTCATAAGGTGTGCATCCTGTAGTAATTCTCTAGGTTCTTCTATAGGCCCATAAATCTTCATGGATTGTATCATCCCAATCCTTGACGTGCAGTCTAACAATTTTAGTGATGATGGTCTCAAGGATATTATTAATCCCCTTTACTTTCCCATTCACTTGTGGGTGATATGGTGTTGTTACTTTATGTTTTATATTGTAGTTTCCCATTGGGTCTCTGAAAATTCATGATGTAAAATGAGTTCCTCCATCGATTCCTATCTCTCTTGGTATCCCAAACCTTAAAAATATCTCTTCATGGAGAAACTCCACTACTCCTTGTTTGGTTTTTATAGGAAGTGCCTTTAACTCCATTCATTTTGTGACATAGTTTGTAAAGACGAGGATGTAGGAGTTCCGATGGGAAGGGGGATATATTAATCCCACAAAATCAATGGCCCATTAATCAAAAGGTTCTAAAACCATCTGCAGTTGTAGTGACATTTAATCTGTTTTTATGAGTCTACCATGCGTTGACAACTATCACACCTCTTCACATATTCTTTGAAATCTCTAAATATAGTGGGCCAATAATATCCTTGATGGAGCACCTTGTACATAGTCATTTTATCAACAAAATCCCCCCCCAAATGGCCCATCATGACATGATTTTAGTATCTCATGGAATTTTTCCTCTCGTACACATCTTCTGTTAATCAAATTAGGCCCAGTGTAGAAGAGGAAACCATCAATCCATGAAAATATTTCACTTTTCTTGACTACACTTTGTCACTCTTTGTTGGGCCCTCCATTTTGAAGAACCAGTTTTTCGGATGCATAAAGATTTTGCGAAACCCCAAAGCACATAAACATTAGATAAAAGGGGAGGAAAGTTAACTGCCAATGCACCAGAAAGGAAAATGAGTGATGCACCAGCTGGAGGAAGAAGCGAAAAATCCTAAAAGATTCGAGCACAATAAAAGACAAAGAAAAATCAAGAAACCAGAGGAGTGGAATCAAGAAACTATAGGAGAAAAATAAAAAAACAACCAAGAAAATGATATAAATTGGGGAAAATATAACATGAAATGGTTGGGATTTTAGAATGGACATGTGTTTTGCTGTACTATTTTGATGATATTTCATTGTTGTATGATATTATTTCACTAGGATCTATCTCCCAAGCAAACAAATAATTATGGTTATGTTGTGTAAGATGCCATATGAAAGACTTTCCCTATGATCACCAATCCAAGATATAATAATATAGAAAGGGGTATTCGGGCATGCACATTATGTTGTATTATGGATGAATGTTTGGTATTCTTTTCACGTAATCTATCTTGAGCTATGTATTTACTAATTGCATTACTATTTTAGACATTTCTGTAATGTATGTGTTTACTTTAACATAGTGTAACATAGACTGTTCACTATCTTTATCGGCTATGATATGATAGATATGATGATGTGTCCTCTGTAATTCTCTTTATCATGCAACGCCTTGATTATGCTTTGGGTGAGACCTCATTTCCTTAAGGAAGTTTGAATATGCCAGTGCAACTAGAATACAACGGTGCCTTTGTTGGTAACCTTCGAGAACCCCAGTCTCCAATTCCACGCCAACAAATGGTACCATTGTTGGGACCTGGATTTTGAGTGAGTTTTTAGAGGATGCAACATCCCATATTTAAGTTTGACATTGAAATATGGTGGGAAATAAGGTATGAAGAGTTTATATTTCAAGAAATTGAGTTACAACATAAAATTTTAAGGGATGTGAAAAACACATTCTTCTATTACGAATCAACCAGTGATCAGTACGATAGATTCTGGATCTGATTCCTAGAAGAGGTATACCAGTGGCTTGATTGGTTACAAGAAGTGACAGAATTTAAATAGTGTGTAAAAAAAAATATTTAATTGAACGATTGAGCGTCCTTCAGCTCTTCACAAGTTGGATCACCAGATTTATTGAGCTGTGGAATTCTGGGCCCAAACTACCCTAGAAGGATACATCATTGAATTTTTCGTGGAAAGTCACATGTCATTCTCAAAGGTAGAATAAGTATTTTACGAGGGATCCCAAGGGATATTACTGAGAGAAATTCCATTGTGGATGAAGATATTATTAGTGGAAGAAGGAATGATACTGATTTCTTTGGTTGAAATGGTTGAGTAAAACCCTTTTTGCATGCGGGGCGAGTGATTCAGGAGAGGATCCATGAGTTAGGATAAAAAATTTCTTGAGGTATGGGGGGTCATTGTGAGAAGAGTGCTAGAGACAAGCGAGATCATAAAAGGAACATAGTTCTTGAAACGTGGTGGTGAGAGAAGATGCGAAATTTAATGAAGATGCCTAATCAATCACGTAAGGATATTAACCCTGAGAAGAGTCATAGAAGAGAATTAGAGAAGTTGAAAGAGTTGCAGTTTCGTGGAAGGATGGCCAACCAATGGTTGAAGGAGAAATTTGGAGAGAAATACGAGATTTATGGAGAGAGAAGAAGAGATGAAGAAAATTTAGAAGAAATAATCACGATTAGAGTCACCTCCAGGATCACGACTCAGTTGTAACCTTTGAAGAAGTTGTCAGAGAATCAACCCCTACAACACCCAAAGCTATGAAGTATACTACAAGAATTTATATGATATGGACTCCTAATGCAACCCACCAGGTGAAATAATCCCAACTCGAAGACACATGAACCAACCTCGGATCGCCCAGTTCATTTGCACAATCTTCTAATCTAATAAATTATACAATAAAATCTCTCATAATTCCTGTAATTTCTCCTCATTTTAGTCCAATGAGTTCGCATGGTATCAGTAGGAGTAGTATGGAAAGTTATTTAGTTTTATCACAACCAGAACCTCTAAGATTTATCTTAATAGGGTCCCTAAATCCTCCCATGGTGCATCAACACGCCAGATCGCTCACTTGATACCCAAAATTTTTGGGTAAAGGGGACGAGGATGTGGAACAACATTGGTTCCTTTGTGAGTTTGTCTAGAGGTCTCATGGAACTTTGGATGCTAATGAAATAATTGAGTTCTAGACCATGTTAATGGGATGGGCATTAAAATGGTATATGAAATCCATCGAACCAGGGAATCCCCAAGGGAATCCCCAAGGGAAACCATTTCCTTTACCACAAGTCAAAAAAAAAATTATTGCTGAATTTAAACTGTGCCAATACGAGAAACAAGATCTTTCTGAATTGTGGGAAATCAAACAGAAAGATGGGGAATATTCCTAGGAATATAATCAAAGATTCAAAGACATGATAGTAAAAGTATCCAACCCTATTCATGAATACCACTAAAAATAATGGTTTATTAAGGGAATCTTACCATTAACTCAGATTCCCTTGACCCAACAATGGATAACTACATTTGGGGAAGCCCTAGAACATGCCATGGAAATTGAGGTGATGGAGGGATATCCTGGAATCTTGCAGCTAACAAGACCACCCAATGACTATAATATTATGCAATTACAAGGCCATATTTACACCCTGACTGATAATATTCAGTAACTGACCATTCCTATAGTAGACCACCCTTAAGTATGGTGTATTGGTTTCTATACTAAGGGGACTGCAATGTCAGAATGTCCCAAATTGAGGGGTGTAGGAACCCCCAACAACCAATGGCGCCTCCACCAATAGGACCACAACACCATTCCATTCCATGGCCCATGCCCTATCACACAATACCAATGGTACTGCACAGGTCCATGGAATGGTGTTGTACCATGACTTCCCAAACCATCAGGGTAATCAGAATAATGATTGTTGTGAAATATTCCAAATTCATGGAAACCCCCCTTGACATTTCCTAATCCTACAAAAGTACACCCCCGTTCCAAACATAGTCTAGTATGAATTCTGTGGGTCACCGACTCACACTGCAAAACAATTTCACACTCTGTATGCTCTTGTAGGAATATTAGATTGGTCTACATTTAGGGTTGACAAAATTTTCTCAAGGATTTGGAGAGGACTTCAAGGTGGTGGAGGTTTCATAGGTGTAAAAATTGGTAGAAGAGGGCCAAATCGGTGTTATAATTGCGATGAACAGGGACATCTCACTCAATATTTTCCTCTTCTGAGACATCCTTGGTGCACCCACTATAGAAATAACACCCATGCCACTGAGGATTGTCCTGAGTTGATTGTGAAATGGGAGTATCATGCAAGACAACAAGGTGCCAATTTGATAAATTCAAAGAACCAACCTATCATTCAAGAAAAGGCACCCAATATTAATATTATTACTAGAGGAGGAGAAAGGACTGATGTTGATGTTGAAAAACCGACTCACAGTAAGATCCAAAAGGAAGTACCAAAAAATGTGAGATATGACCCTCTTGAGAAAAAATGGTTCTTTAAGGACATCGTTGAGATATTCTAATGGGTTTCTAATCCAACAATATCGATACTTGTAGACTCAAGCCATGAGCCTCAACCTAAATGTGAAGATCATTGTGTGGCACATAAAGATCCTCTAGTGAGACCCCAAAAAACTATTGAATTGTTGTTTCACTTACTTTCTAATATTTTGGATGACGAACAACTCACCGGGGAGTTACAGAGCAAGCTTGAGGGGATTTTAGATATTGAAACAAACCTAGAAGAATTGAGTGTTTCTCATCTTCTTGAAATACATACATGAAGAAGACATAGAAGGAAGCATAGATATGGATGGGAATTTAGAATAAATATTCACATTTTCGGTTACAAAATTAATGATGTTATGTTATATTTGGGGTCTGACATCAACATCCTACCAAATAAAACTTGGGAAGCCATGGGTAATCCCAAGTTGGTCTACATGCCCATTCAATTGTGGATGGCCAATTAGTATTGTATCTACCTTGTTGGGAGGCTACAAAATGTTCAAGTGGAATCATATGGAGTCAATACAGTGGTCAACTTTGAGGTTATAGAAATAATGGGGGAAAAGGACCCATACCTAGCTTTACTAGGCATTGATTGGGCTTATGAGAATTTTTCTGTTATTGACCTTAAGAAATAAATCATGTCTTTTTAAGTGGATGGTAAGAAGGTAACCCAACCATTAGACCCATATTAGGGTCCCTGCAATATGGATCTGGTAGAGGGGAATATGGAAGAGGATATCTTGGATCATCTATACACTCTGACTGCAGGAAAGTAGGTGGATTATATTAACCCAACTACAAATGACTCAGTAAGTTGGCACAATATTAGTCCACAGGGGAATATTTAGAGGTAGCATTTGAAAACTGGAAAAAAGGAAGACATGAGAACTTCTAATGATGTTGTGTGACCATTAGAGTGTATAGGTGGATTGGATCTGAGGTTAGAGAACACCTTGTGTATGATGAGACTTCATATTTGACCAGTTTTCTGGTTGACATAGAGGCTAAGGTTGTTCCAGAACAAAGACTTCCTGTATTGGATGTTGTGTTATGATCCTCTTCATCCAGATGGTGGGCCAATGATAAGGTTAATTTATCTTCCTAATATGCAACAAAGCATGTCATCCAACATCAATTTATTCCGCCTTCACAACTTACTTCGTCGAATATCGACCAGTCAACTTTGGAATTATATGATGGGATTTTAGATCTAAGGGAGCATGTAGCACACTTTATTCAGGTATGGAAAGTTGCACAAATACCTTCTCAACTATGGGTGCATCAGTTTATTCATTCCTTGGGACTGATTTGAGCTGCTTGGTATATACATAAGGAAGCTCAACACCAAATGAATTTCTAGGAAAGCCTTCAATGACAGTATTGTCAAGACTTCTTATTCTTAGGTAAATCCCCTTAAATCACTTTATCTTTGCAACAGATTAAGAAAATACTTTTTGATAATGAAGTTAAAACTATACATCCTCCTACTATTTGTCTTGAACATAAGCACCTCCTTCATCATAGTCTTTACCCATCTCCTTCTCGATTACCTACGGTCTGTCTTACTTTTGATAAAAACCCAGAAGATCTCGATGATCTTGAGGAACTTAGGCATATGACATTTCAGGAATCCAAAGGGACTAGGGAGGTTAAATATACTATCCCAGATGATGTCAGTAGTTCCTATGCTGAATCCTTGAAGTTGCAGAAAGTCAATATAGGAACTGATGAGCATCCTAAGCTAGCCTCCATTGGAGACTATTGGGATGAACAAACCGTGATAGAGATACAAGATTTGTTGCGGAAATATGAGGATATGTTCCCTACAAATTTCTCATAACTAAAAGGTATTAAGGGTGATTTAGGGGAGATGAGGATAGAGTTAAAGAATGAATCAAGACTAGTCAAGCATAGGCCATATCGGCTAAATCCTCGATTCAAAGAGAAAGTGAAAAATGAGATTGATATGATGCTCACAATTGGGTTGATTTTACCTATCGATAAGGCTGAATGGATCAATTTTATCGTGATACAAACAAATAAAACTGTGGATGATATACAAGTTTGTGTGGACTACATAATCCTGAACACTTATTGTGTACATGACCCATTTCCTACCCCCTTTAGTGATGAGGTATTGGATCAGGTAGTTGGAAATGAGGCATATTCCTTTAAATATGGGCTCTTCGGATATCATCATGTTCAAATCACTGAGGAATATAGGAAGAAGACTACTTTTACTACTGAGTGGGGATCATTTTCCTACAATGTTATGCCTTTTGGGCTTAATAATTCCCCAACAATGTTTTCTTGGATCGTGATCACAACAGTCCATGATTTCATTCATCAGTTCCTTGAGGTATACCTAGATGATTGGAATGTATACAACTTAATTAAAGAGAAAATTGGGCTATTACACTTGATGATGGAATACCGTAGACAATTACAAATTTCACTTAATCTATGAAAATGTATTTTTTGTGTACGACTTGAAAATCTATTATGGCATATTGTTTGTTGAGAAGGAGTGCTAGTCAATCCTGTGAAAATTGCAGTTATTCTCAATATACCTCCTCCTACCACTATCAAGTAGTTGTGCATGAAATTGGGCCATACTGGTTATTACCGCTGATTTATCAAGGGTTATGCGAGCATAATGACACCTTTGGAACAAATTCTAAAGAAATCCGAAGTGTTTTGTTGGACACAAGACTATGATAAATCATTCGACCTGATCAAACAAAAATTGAGCACTGCACCCCTTTTGATTTATCTAATGTAATACCCCTGTTTTGAGCCCCATATTAAATAATATATTTTGTGAATTTATGAAAGGACAGAGTGCCCAAACAATTAAAAGAGGCCAATATGCCTAGGAAATGTAATGTTTTGATCATTATTAATAACAAATACATCACTAGCTGCTAGACGAACAAGGACATGAGTTATAAGGGGATATGATTCCACAAGAGAGGGGGCTTGAGGGGCTAAGTGTTTGTTTTATATTTTTATTTACCCGTTTTTGTTTAATGGAGAATATCAGTTACATGAGCTTGTTGGGGGGAAGGCCATGTGGTTCTTTAACTCCAAGAAAATACATAAACCCATTTTTCATCTATTTGGGGGGTTCACTCACTCACTCACTCTTTTTTCAATGTTCATTGTTCACACTGTTCATTATGTTCTCTCTCCACTCGTTCTTTCATCTACTCTTCATTCCTCATTCATTTTGATCTTGGCTTGGGAAATAAAAACGAATGATGGAGGGGATCCATGGTTTTGTTGGCAGTAATGACTGTTAGTGTATTCCAGCCATGAATTAATGTCTGCATGTCTACGATGCATTGGTATGTGTTAAGTTTTTCCCACAACTGCAAATACTGAGAGTCCCAGCATGAATATTCTTGACCATATGTGTTAGGATATTTAGACACTTAGGAGTTAGTTAAGATCTACTTGGTCTAATGTGTCGTTAGGTAAAAGTGTGTTTCTTAGTGTGTTTCTTTAGTATGGATTAGTATGAATTTTTATTTAGGAAATATGATGGTCACAATATGTTCCAGACATAGAGTGATCTGACGGTTCATATTCTCCTCGACCTTAATGACCATTGATCCATGGATTAAAACCCAATTGGTCCATGATCTCTATTTAAAGAGAATGGAGGTTCATTTTCCAATGATCAATTGTGAGACACTCTCTTTTAAAATATCTATGTAATCTTTTTATTTTGCATTAATAAACTGCTCCAAGTGGTTGCATTGGCTGGGGC
>ML776681.1:1705055-1716288 GCA_009831015.1 Picea engelmannii | reverse complement strand
AAATTATATCGACTAATCAGACTATCCATCTCTCCTGATTTAAGGTTCCACCTTCAACAAATTGATAAACCCAAAGAAGCTTGGGAAAAGATTGAATCTGTGTTTGGTAAACACAATATTATTCAAGGACAACAGTTAGAAAATAAAGTACTGACTTTAAGTCCAAGTGATTTTTCTTGCATTGAAGACTATCTATATAAGTTTAAAACACTCAGAATTTTATGTGAAGAATGTAATATAAAGATAGAAGAAGATCATTGCATCTATATTATTATTTCTAAGCTAGGTAGTGCATATTCTATGTTTGTACATACCTTTTATGCCATGCAAAAGGCTCTAGATACATCTTATAAAAAACCCACTCTTGAGAACTTTTGTGATTCTTTTATTAGAGAGAAAGATAAGCTTGTACAACTTGGAGTGATCAACACTGCATGAACCTCCAACAAAGCCTTAGTCGTCCATCAGAAAGATAAAACCAAGAATACCAAGAAGCAACATCCTCTCCACAACAACAAGCAACATAAGGGTCCCAAACCCACTCAGACAACTTCCGCTCCTGATGGTGACAAAGGAGAAAAATATAAAAATAAGAAGACTGACAGACATTGCAACTTTTGTGATAAATATGGTCATGATGAGTCCAAATGTTTTAAGAAGATGGAAGATTTATAAGCATCAATGAAGAAGCACAACATCAATATTGATTATACTACTTCTTATTCTTCTCATGGACATGCACTTTCTGCTTCTGGTTTCTCCTTCAATTCAACTTCTACTTCTTCTTCTGATGAGTGGCTTATTTATTTTGGAGCATCTTATCATATGGATATAGATAGATAAATATTTTCTGCTCTAAATGAATGTAACACCAAGAAAATATTTGTTGGTGATGATATATCTCTTAGTGTTGTAGGATCTGGAACAGTTCAAGTAGAAAATGGCCATTTCAATGATGTATTATGCATTACAAGTATTTCTTGTAATCTTCTATCAGTATATCAAATCACTCATTAAGGTGAAGGTAAAACCCTAGAGTTTTCACCTCACCAAGTTGTAATCAAGGATCTAAAATATCCTAAGCATGTTCCTGCAACTCGAATTGTTGATGATGTTAACAGGTTGTACAAGTTTGACAACTTTGGGTCATCATATTTTTCATCAGTTTTTGTTGTTCATAGCGATGACTTGAACAAAATTTGGCATGTATGATTTAGTCATCTAAACTATCGCTCATTTCAACAACTATGTAATCAACAGATGATGATTGGTCTTCCTCATATTTCATGCAGAGATGGTGTGTGTGTCCGTTGTGTTCTTAGCAAACATCATTGGGACAGTTTTGACAAACGTGCCTCTTGGCACGCCTCGAGCCCTTTGCAGCTTGTTCATAGTGATTTGTGTGGTCCACTTTCTTATTCTTATTTTTTTGGGTGCAATTATTTCTTAGATTTCATTGATGAGTTTTCCAAACGTACTTGGGTTTACTTATTAAAATGTAAGAGCGAAGTTTTTGGCCTACAAGGCCCTTGTAGAAAAACAATCTGGACATCAAATTCAAAGGTTAAGAATAGATAATGGAGGTGAATATGTGAACAATAAATTTACAAGTTACTGCACTACACAGGGCATCCAAATGCAATACATTGTTCCATATACACCACAACAAAATGGTGTTGCTGAGAGAAAGAACCATACATTAAAAGAAATGGCTAATTATATGATCCAATCTAAGGGATTAAGTCTAAAGTATTGGGTGGAAGTCATAAACTGTGAAAATTACATAGTAAATCACACTCCCACAAATTCTCTTAAAAATATAACAATGGAAGAAGCTTGGGCTAAAATTAAACCAAATGTAAGTCACTTCCGTGTATTTGGCAGTATAGCATGGGTTCACATTCCTGATGAGAAAATGAAAGCATTGCATCCTAAATGTGAGAAGTGTATATTTGTTGGTTATTCTGAATATTTCAAAGGTTATAGAATTCTTCAACCACATTGTAATGAAATTATTATTAGAAGAGATGTTAAATTTGATGAAAATCTCTTGTCCTTCAAGCTAATTCGACGTTTGTGCCTTCTTTGTCTTGTGAGCCTAATTTGGCGTTTGTGCCTTCTTCTATTCTGGTTTCTTCTTTAGATGATGACAACGAGGATGAAAATCCACCTATGTCTCATCACCTTCCTCTAGATGAGTCCTTTGAACCTAAACCGACACCAGTTCCAGGTCCACCACTTCCTAGATGGGTCTTTTCAACACGAGAAGAAGTTGGTGATCTTGTCTATGATCCTTCAAAGCAACATTAGAAATGTTCATAGTTCCAACGAGACTCTTCTCTTTTGGCTCAAGTTTTCTAGACTCGTGATCTAGAGACATTTGCTAAAGATTCAGGTCATCCAGATTGCGATACAACAATGAATCAAGAGTATCGTTGTTTAATGGAAAATGATACTTGGGATCTTGTACCTCTTCCAAAAGGAAGAAAACTTGTCATATGTAAATGGGTCTATAGAACTAAGTATGAATAATATGGAAGTGTTGAAAGAAACAAGGCTCGGTTAGTTGCCAAAGTATTTCCCAAGTTGAAGGAATTGACTATAATTAAACCTTTTCCCTTGTAGCCAAAATGAATTCCATCCACCTTGTTCTTTCCCTTGCTACCTCCCATAAATGGGAGGTCCATCAGATGGATGTTAAGTCCACCTTCTTGCATGGATATTTGCAAGAATAAATCTACATGGAAAAACCTCATGGCTATGTCCATGATGACTCTAGCCTTGTTTGTCTCCTTAATAAATCTCTTTATGGTCTTAAGAAAGCTCCCCGAGCTTGGTATGCCAAAAATGACAACTTTCTTATAACCACTGGATTATATAGATGCCATTGTGATCCTAATGTCTATACAAATAAAGTAGGAAGACATCTCATAATCATTTTCCTTTATGTTGATGACCTTATCCTTATTGGTAGTGACTCAAAACTTTTAAACCATGTGAAGACCAACCTTAAGAAGAAATTTGAAATGATAGACTTATGATTTTTCCACTATTTCCTTGGCCTCCAAGTTTTTCAAACCAATGAAGGAATTATTATTTACCAATCTAAGTATGCTTGTGACCTTCTTCATCGCTTTCACATGGATGATTGTAAACCATCCCCTTCTCCCTTCCAGTCTATATTCAATCTTGCTACCGCTTGTACTTCTCCCAAAGTTGATTCCACCTTGTACCGTCAGTTAGTTGGTAGCCTATTATACTTGACTCATACCCGTCTTGATATTTCCTTTGTTGTTGGTATTGTTTCCCGGTATATGTAAACACCCCATGAAAGCCATTGGAAATAAGCTAAAAGGATACTTCGCTATGTCCATGGTACAGTTTGTTTTGAGATACATTACAGTTCAGGGGGACTCCTTTATTGGTTGGTTTCACTGATTTAGATTGGGCCGACGACCCTGATGATCAGAAGTCTACTACAAGTTATGTTTTCGGCCTTGGTTCAGGACCTGTCACTTGGGCTTGTAAGAAACGATAAGCTATTTCACTTTATTCAGCAGAAGTACAGTACTGAGCAATGGTAAATGCAAGTCAGGAAGCCTTATGGCTTCGACATATTCTTTCATAGTTTGGATTCCAGTATCAGCATCCGACCAACCTTTTTTGCGACAATTAGAGTGCCATCAAGATCGCCAAATACCCAGTTCAACATCAATGCAACAAACACATCGAAATACACATGCAATACACATGCACTTCATCAGAAAACTCATTCATGATAAAGTTATTGAAGTTCTCTTTTTCCATATAAAAGATCAATTTGTAGACATTTTCATAAAGTCTCTTATAGAGGTGATTTTTTCCAAACTTCGATCTATGTTAGAAGTTCAAGAATTTTTAATCGAGGGGGTATATGCTCTAATGCCTCCTTCCTTCTCATTATTGTGTCATTATTGTAAATCCTTCAATCCTATCCCAAGTTATTCTTAAGGGGGGATGTTAGGATATTTAAACACTTAGGAGTTAGTTAAGATATACTTGGTCTAATGTGTCATTAGGTAAAAGTGTGTTTCCTTAGTATGCATTTGTAGCTAGGAAATACGACCGTCATGATATGTTCCCGACATAGAGTGATCTGACGGTTCATATTCTGCTTGATCTTAATGGTCATTGATCTATGGATTAACACCCGATTGGTCCATGATCTCTATTTAAAGAGCATGGAGGGTCATTTTTCGATGATCGATTATGAGAAAATCTGTTGTAAAATATCTCTATAATATTTTTCTTTTGCATTAATAAATTGCTCCATGTGGCCGCATTGGCTAGGGCCGTGGATGTTTCCCTGTAGGGGTTTTACCACGTCAAAACATCAGTTTGTTGATCTTTGATCTAGTTGTGTGAGTGGTTATTGAAGGTTTTCATCCTCTGTTGTAATACCTGTGTAGTCAAACAAGATGCACTGGATCCATAGAAGGAGGTGGAAAACCTGAGGGACTGCGTGGTAGAGAAGGGGTTCCATTCTCTTGGGTTGTGCAAGCTGGGTAGAAGAGAGTTGGTGTACTTTATATTGTTTTGTGTGATAAGAATCATGTGAGAGATTGAGTGCTGACTAGTTTGGGAAGTTGAGTGACACTCTGGAACCATCCTTGTGGATTCATAGCCCTGGGTCAGGGGTGACATTGATGTTGAGACTTGGAACAACAATGTCTACGGTTGGGTGGAACGTCCTTAGTCTACAACCATTTGGTGATTCATTTCATTAAATATAAGTGCTCTTTGTCATGTGTTTCTTTGTTTATACATTTATTTACATTGTGTATTGATTAATATCTTTGAGATGTGCATTTTGATATGCCTGGTTGCTGGTTATTGCTATGCATGGGATGTTTAAACATTCTTTATATTGTAGCATGAATCTTGATCTCTGCATGTGAATATTTCATGCCTCTTAATTAATCAAAAATTTATCAGAATTCAAAATTAGATCAGAAACAAGTTTTGAGTTAGTGTAGCCCGACTTGGGGGTGGCTGGGTATGTTACAGATTGGTATCAGAGCTTCTGGTTGAAACACCAGACTGGTATGGGTAGGAACTATTGGACACGATATTATGGTATTTTACTTACGAATGAATGCGTCATTCATATATTAAAGCTCATGAGATATAGCATTGCAGAGATCGCGCAGAAGACAAAGTGTCATGCAGATAGAGATCCTTTGTAAAGGATTGTGGAATCGTGACCATTCCCTTTTGAATTCGAGAGTGATCACAACCATTGAATCAGGGAATTCTAGATCGTTAGATCAAAAGTCAAGTGAACGAGGACCGCTAGATAGATGTGAAACCATAGGTTGGGAGAGATTAAGTCACAACCATAAGATTGAACTGGTTGATCGTCAACTGTAGATCAAATCCAAGCAGGAGATGGAAAATTCTGGAACTTCGCCACTTCAATGATTATTGGAGATAGGGTAGAAGCATAAAATATTGAAGGTTGAAGTCATGAAGTCCCACCAGCCATCCAATCTGATAGGAAGTTTGAGAGTAATGTAAGCCATATATCTGGAGTGGAAGGATAGCAAAGTTTTAGGGCTTCAGAACTTCACCACTTCGATGATTACTGGAGACTAGGAAAATCCATGAAACGTCAAAGCTACGGATTTCAGAAGCTACAAAGTGCTGAAGCCATGAAGTGAAAATCCGCATTTCATGAAATCATGCAGGCCATCATATCTGGGGCAGAAAAATGTGGACCATCCACTTGGTTTATGACATGTCTTATGCCACATGGAAGGGGTGTCGTTTGGGGACACGTTTCACATGAATTATGTTCCTTTTGGACCTTAAGTTTTCCATTTTTGGGTGGAACATGGAACACATACCAAGGGTCCATGTCACCATAGGTGACATCAACATGCCATGTCATCTCTGAGATTATGGCTCCAGGAACATCCAACATCTCTACCATCAAAAGTGTTGAAGGCCAAAGTCATGAATTGACGTAGACCATCGATATAAGATTCCTTTGAGGCTTTTCTCAACCGTTAGATCAAGCAGTAGAAGGATGGCATAAGAACTTCGACAGGTATCACTCCAGGGGAGTTGAATGACTCAAGATTTGTAATCTTCCAGAGTGTTGAAGTCTCTAAATGAATAAGGACCGTCCATCCCAACACTTGATTGAGTCTTAGCAATTGGATTAAGCTAGTGGAAGGATAGCGTAAGAGGAGGTGTTAATCGAATGTAAGCGATCATCGCCACTTTATGAACACTTAGGAAGGTATGAACTTGGGGGAGTTAAACAAATAGAGAGTTGTAATATCTCAGAGTCCTAGAGTAATGAAATCATGTGGGCCATTGATCTAATACCCTCCGGGATTTCTCATGACCGTCAGATTAACCAGTGGAAGGATAGGGTAAGAACTTCAGCAGGTAGAAATCCGGGGGAGTTTAATGACTTGAGAATTGTAATGTATCAGAGTCCTAGAGTGTCGAAGTCCTGAATTAATTAAGGATTGTCCATCCTAACACTAGATTAAGTTGTGATTGTTTATCTCATTGAAGCCTCCATATGAGGGGGGACCGTCCAGTCAATGGGATATTAAATCTCAACCGTCCAATCTACTAATGGAAATGATATCATTACTTTGGTGAAGTTTACTTCGGGAAGGTTGGAAGATCGAAAAGGGAGATTAGTCTGAAGGTCGAAGTCTAGAGGACTTGGTTCCAACGTCAGTCTCATGATAAGGAAAAATGGGCTGATTAGAAGCACGAAGGGCCTAGAAGTAAACAAGCCCATGATCATTTGTTGGAACTCGCTCTTGTGTAGAGGAATACATAGGAATGTCACTTAGAGTGGTTAATACTGTGGTTTAGATCCCTGGTCACAAGGAAAGTGGACTAAAGGAATCACCTTTATAGAATTCAAATTATGTACCGATTTAAGGGGGGCTGTGGAATAATTCGACTAGATACAATTGCACAAAAGGGTGAAAGTAACTTCTTTGGGAAGCCATAACTTTCATCCTAGATATCATATTGGGGAAAGAGTACAGTCGTTGGAAATATGATTCAAAGGAGAATAACATTGATTTTTTATAATTTGGAGAATCATAATATTTTTCTTCATGAATTAATAAGAAAAAGGACATGTAACATTATTTGGAATTTTTTTTATAATATGCATAATTCTAACAAAATGGTTGCTTGCGCATTTTGCAAAATTAGGGGGTATAAAGATATCAATTCAGTATAAGAATTCATATTCAAGAAATGGAAGAAGGAGAGGGAGCTTACATCCATGATAAAGATGCCTAAGGGAAAAATATCAATGTTGGTAATGCATAGACATAATCAAATGGACACTTGAGTAGAGGGGAGCAAGAAACCTTATTAGAGACTGTGAGAAGCTTGAAAATAGAAGTGCAAAGTTACATATAAGACAATGAGAGGTTGATGAGATAAAAAAATCAGATAAATGATCAAGTGATGCAGAGCTTAAATCAATTACAGAGGCAAAAAAAGAATGGATCAAACTCAAGACGTGAGGAAGAGGGCATATATCGTGAAATAAGAAATAACTACAACATAGCTAGTTATTAAATAAGTGCTAGAAGAACTCATAGAAATCAATCACCTCACTCAAAAAGGACATTTTATGCATATGAATATTCCATAAGAAACCCATAAGTGTCTCTTATTAGGAACCAAAGAAGAAGACATGAATTTGACAATTTTCAAGGAGAGTTGAGGAAGCTTAAGCCACCATCCTTTGATGGTGAAAGAGAAAGGGAAAATGATTTTGAAGCATGGTTGCTTGGACTCAGGAGGTATTTTCAATTGCATAACTACTCATCAAACCTAGAAGCCATAATTACCACATATCATTTACATGGGAAAGTTGCTATGTGGTGGGATCAATTGAAGCAAGTTGAGCACATTAATGAGAGTAGGATCACTTGGAAGCAGTTCAAGAAATACTTTAAGAAGGAGTACCTTTCCAAGCACTTCTATGACATGAAAATGCAGAAGTTCTTTGAACTTAGGATGGGAAGCATGACCATGGTAGAGTATAAAAATAAGTTCTTGGGACTGCTAAATTATGTGGGGTTTATAAAAGATGAGAAGGTGAAAATACATAGGTTTTTGAATGGACTACCTTCATTTTATAAAGAGAAGATTCAATATGATGAGCCTAGGACTTTGAATGAGACAATTAGGAAGGATAAGTAACTATATGAGAAAGGAAAGGGAAGAGACTCTTTGCAGAAAACTTGGAAGGATAAGAAGAAAGAGAATTATGATAAGATAAATAAAGGATTCAAACCTCCTTTCAACAGAAATAGCCCAAATAAAAATCAACCATACCAATATGCTAAGGATCAATCCAAGAGAGAAGAATCCTTGGGAAAAAGGGGAATACCACCAATACAATTTTGGGGATGCAAAGAAGATCACTTGTACAAGGATTTCCATCACATAAAAGACAAGGTGAAGACAATGAACAACATCCAAGAGGCTACAACAATAGAAGACACAGGAAGAATATATGCAACCTTAGATGATCGAAAAGTAGAGTACCAATCCAATATAATTGAGGTGGAAGGTAAGATCATTAATAATCCTGTTGCTATTTTAATTGATTCAAGAACAATTCATTGTTACATTGATCCTAAAATAGTGGATAGATTACATTTGGAGAAAAGTAATATTGAAAAATCAAGTTTGGTTCAACTAGCCATTGGAACCAAAATAAGGATCAATGAGATGGTTAAAGGTTGTTCCATAAGTCTGAACAAAGTGAATACTAATGTTGATATAAATATTATATGATTGGGGTCTTATGATATTCTAATTGGGATGTATTGGTTGGACAAGCATCATGTTGTCCTAGATTGTCATAAACATACATTTACATGTCTTGATGAAGAAGAGAAACATAGCACTGTGAAAGGAGTTCCAAGACCCATTTCCATAAGGGATATTTCAGCCTTACAGCTAAAGAGATGTTTCAAGAAAGGAGGTAAATTGTATGTAGCCCATGTGGAGGATCCAAAAAAGACAAAGGGGCCAAGCATTGAAGAATTTTCATTACTACAAGAATTTGAAGTTGTATTCGAAGAAATACCAGGGTTTCCACCAAAGAGGCAGATAGATTTCTCAATTGATTTAGTACCAGGAGATGCTCCAGTATAAAAAACAAATTACAGAATCAGTACACCAGAATTAAAATAATTACAAATGCAGTTGCAAGAATTGTTGAAGAAAGGGTACATACGTCTGTTGGCAGCCAATTCACTTTTTTCTATTATCCTATAAGCTGCCTACACCTATGTCTTGTGAATATCAAGTTTTCGTCGCATTTTTCAAATAGACGACATTTTCATTTCTTGCGACATTTCCACATTTGTCTTTGTTAAGTTTTCACGACTATAAGCGTGAAAACTTCTCCTTTCGAAGTTGTTTTTCGATCATTGTCTGAATTGTCAATATCTTTTGTGTCATTATGCCTATTGCGCTTACCTTTTATTGATCATTACACGATTGGAAATATCCTTTGATCGGTTCTCATACTTCGATTGATTGTATAACTTGGTTTTATTGAAGACATTTAGCCTTTGGATTTGCACTTCATGTGGCTTGTCTGATCATTGATTCTATGAAATGCATAGGGGTTTGATTATTTTTTTTATAAACATATGATATAATCCTTATGATAATCTTTTCATAAATTTGGCTAGTCGACTATATGAATTCGTTTGGCACTTTGATTAAATTTTTGATTATATACATTGGCACATGTTTTGATTTATATGTCGGATTTGTAAACGTTATGGTATAACATTTGCGTGTATTGGCATATACATTTGATTTCATTGGTTGTACACATGGCTTAATGGTTGAACTATTATTATGGAGTGAACAACTATGAAATTTGGTGGTTGTACTTGGATAATGAATATTTTGCATGGCAGACTCCACCACCTTCGCATGCTCGCATTAATGCTTACCCCTTTTGGCTCGTTCACTGCTATTGGTTCGGGTAGCTCTGTTACTGTGTGTTTTGGTGAATTCGAACCCTTCCCTTACCATGTGTTTAGCTCCATGGAAGCAGTCGTGTGAGTTGAACCCAATGGAAAACAGGCCCTGTTGATGTTTGACAATGCCCGCCAAGATTTGGCACACAGTGGATGGCTTACCTTCGTGGAACGTTTTGAGGGTTTTAAACTTTGTGTAGCTCGACATTTTGCCATGACCTTCGATGGATGTCGAGCCAAGGTCGGCGATGTATAGTTAGACATTGATGAACAGTTTATCAGCTCATCCACGGGGTTAGCTACCTATGGACAGCGTTGGTTTAAGAATTGCAAGGTCGAGGAAGTGCCGTGGACATTATTGTTTCAATCGCGCAAAATCACCTCCTGTGATAGAGGTATGCCCGTAACTATGCTTAAACAATGATGGCACGATTTATTAATGATAATCAAGCAGTTTGTGACCTGTGAAGGTCGCTACGGGTTTGTGTTCCTCTACCACCTGTGTCTATTGATGGTTTTTATAGGGTATCCTCTAAACAAGCCGTTTTATTTTCATCGGAGCCTGTATAAAATGTCCAAAAAGTATAAAAGGCACAAGGCTGATAACATCATGTTTCATCATGGGCTTATCAAGCTCATCGTTGTCTATCAGTTGAGTTTTCTTGGTGATAGTTGGAAGGCCTTCATCGCCCGTAATGGATTTGAGGACATCGACCCTATACAGGTTGATAAACCTGTGGTAACTGAGACTAACGCTGAACCGCCTCTACCCTTACACCTCCTACGGCCTAAACCCTCGACCGACCCTCCTGTGGACTTACCCGACACTGTAGCTAAGAGTGCAGAAGCCATTGCAAAGCCTATGAGAAAAAAGCTCAAGGCAAACCTTGCTGCAAACGCCAAAGGGAAAAAGAATGCACGTTTGATTTCATGGATGACAAGGAATAAGACAAAACCCCCTATTGAGCCAAACCCTATCGTTTTGAGTGAAGACTCTGATTCGGAAGTGGAGCATTTCTTGGCTAGCGAATACCCCTACTCGCAAGGTTTGTGTGCCGAACCCTCATATGATTTTGTATCAAACCTGCCCCCTTGCCTAAAGGATGACCCTAACTACCCAGGCATTAAGTTTCCTTGTGAAACCCTCGGTCATTTGCCCAAACCCTCACCTGCTCTGTCTAAACCTACACAGT
>ML776681.1:1665344-1690081 GCA_009831015.1 Picea engelmannii | reverse complement strand
AGGGGAAAATATATTTTCAAAGATAGACTTGAGATCAATATACCATCAGGAAAGAATCAAGGAGGAAGACATCCATAAGCTAGCCTTTAGAACCAGGTATGGGAATTATAAATTTGTAGTGGTGCCATTTGGACTGTCTAATGCACCATTTGTCTTTATGTACTTAATGAATGGCATATTTAGAAATCATTTGGATAAGTTTTTCATAGTTTCCTGAATGACATACTTATCTATTCTAAGTCATAGGAAGATCATGAATATCACCTTATATTGGTATTGCAAGTGTTGAGGGAACATAAGTTGTATGCCAAGCTTAGTAAGTGTTCTTTTTACCAAGAACAAATCCATTTCTTGGGACATTATTTTAGAACACGGTATAACAATAGATATAGAGAAGATTAAATCCATTAGAGGATGGCCAACACCCAAAAATGTTTCAGAAGACAGATATTTTATGGGATTAGCTGGTTAATATAGATTATTTATAGCAGGGTTCTCTAAGATTTATCATCCCATCACTTCTTTGCAAAAGAAGGGAAATAAATTTGAATGGACATTTGAGTGTGAAGAGAAATTTAATTTGTTGAAATAATTACTTACTAGTGCACCTATTTTAAAGATTGTTGACCCAAATGAAATTTTTTTGGTATGTACATATTCATGCAATGAAGGACTTGGGGGAGTCCTTACAAAAAATGGACATGTCATTGGTCACGAGTCCAAAAATATTAAAGAAAATGAGAGGAAATATTCCACACATGACTTGGAACTTGATGCCATTGTTCATGCATTGAAGATGTGGAGGCATTATCTCATGGGGAAGAGATTTGAATTAAGAACATACCATACTGGTCTGAAATATCTTTTTGAACAACCAACTTTGAATGCTAGGAAAACGAGATGGATGGAATTATTAAGTGAATACTATTTTTACATCAAACATATCAAAGGAAAATAAAATAAAGTTGTCGATGCACTTAGTAGAAGAGTACATCTCATGCATTCTACAACCATTAGTATGCATCAATCAGATTTAAAGAGAATAATTTTAGATGTTGTTGTTATAGGTCAACATTACCTACATGTTAAAGAAAGCTTAAATCAAGAAAATGTACAACAAAAAATTAAAGAATATGAGATGACGGAATATGGATTACTTATGAAAAAAAAATAGAATTTATGTTCCTAGTTTTGGAGAAATTAGGAATTTTGTATTAAAATAAATGCATATGTTTCGTATGCTGAATATCTCAGTTACCAGAAAACAATTGCAACATTAACAAGTCGATTATTTTGGCTAGGAATGAAGAAATATGTTGCTAATTACATTTCCAGATGTATGGAATGTCAGAGAGTGAAGGTTGAACATAGGCACCCAACAGGGTTGATCTAGGATCTTTTCATTAATGTGACTTATTAAAGAATTGTGTTAAATGAACATAAAATGAAGTGCACCATAAATAAGGAATAAATCAATAATGAAGAGACATAAGCATCAAATCTGAACACAGAAAATTGATAACGAAGTTCATCCCTAGTGGAATACATCTCCGGGTCCTGCTCTCAAATGGGTAGGATTTTATATTAACTCAACAAAAGAATTTGGCGAAATAAATACGTATACCTCATTCTACAGTTAAGCTACAAAATCTTTGCTCATATCAAAAAAAAAACATCACCACTAAATTCGTGGCTTCAAATTACCCAAAACTTATTGTCTCCACACCTCAATATGAGTCTGGCACTTTCATCCCCTTGAGAAATCCTGTCTCGGTTTTTGTGCCTGCAACCTGCATTAATGATAGTAATTCTACATTAAAATTCATACCCAGTATAGTCTGGTGTGCGCCTTCCTCCACCCATGCAATGGAAAAGGTCAGTTCTTAAACTAAATGGCCAAGCGGATTAACCAACAAGGT
Source organism: Picea engelmannii (assembly GCA_009831015.1). Taxonomy (NCBI): domain Eukaryota; kingdom Viridiplantae; phylum Streptophyta; class Pinopsida; order Pinales; family Pinaceae; genus Picea; species Picea engelmannii. The sequence continues at coordinate 1,688,162 of ML776681.1, read as the reverse complement.
TGTTAGGCTTGTTGGTTGGCGGAATGTATGAAGGCAGAATTGTAGGGGGAGGTCCTGAGGTCAATCCCTTGAGCCTCCTCCCTATGGCATATTGTTTTATCCATAGAACTTTCACGTGTGAATATAACACAACCTCTGTTAAGTTTAGTGGTATGGTTGGAAGATTCTTTGTTGGTGGCTGAATGTGGTGGGATATACATAAATTTGGCAAACTGGGGGGTTGGTGCCAACCACCCCCTTTTTTATATTATTTTTTAATTTTCGGTTGCTAGCCCTCATTAGGCATTTTCCCTATACCACGTGGCATTCAATGAGTGGGCCACGTGGAAGCCTTTCATTGGCCCATGCCATCCACTTGCACAGTCACCCTGCCACGTCATCCTTCCACACCCCTTACGACCTTCCACATGGATGTACAGACTTCCATGTGGCACTTCCTCATTGGTCCACATGTTGACCCGAAAATGCCTAAAATGAGTGACATGTGGTAGCCTCTGGTGTTGCCATGTCACCATGATGACATCATGATAACATCACCATGACATGTGTCTCCCTCTATGTGTTCCATGTATATTTTACGGATGCTAACGTCATCCATATTGATGTTGAAGTCAACAGTACAGATGTTGACTCATCCCTGCTGACTGGGCTAGGTTGACCAAAACTTTGACCACGAATATATTTTGACTCGTAACTCCATTTGACGAGACGTTTACACTGTTGGAAATCTTGCAACGTGCTCTTCGTGATGATTCTAATTTCATTGAGTTTTGAGAACTTTGAAGTTTTTCCCTTTCTTTGTCTGGTGAGGCCATTCTGAGCTTCCTGAGTTGCTTCTGTGAGTTCTGAGTAATCCTTAGTCTTCTCTAGATCCTTTTTGGATCATGCCTCCTCACTGAGAGATTTTTGGACCACCAAAATATTTCATCAATCAATAGATAAGTGAGGGAAAATTTCCCTCACCTTGTCCTTCTCAATCCACTTTTCCTTGCTTGGATGTGTAACTTTTAATCCCACTCGAAGATAATCAACATCACCCTTGCATGAAGTCCTCATCCTTCTATTCAATATGATATCTTCCTTTAAATCATCCAAGTACTCATGAGAAAACTCATCAACTGAAGGTATTGAAACCTCCTCACCATGATCCATGATCATGGGAGGCGCAAAAAAGTTTCAAGTTCTCCACATTTACAACTGAGTATATCTGCATTTATGGTGGAAGATCTAGATGAAAAGAATTGGTACCACTTTTCTCCAAAATAGTGAAGGGTTCATAATGGATGGGCTTGAGTTTCTTTTCTTCACCCTTCAATATTTCCTTTCTAATGTGAAGAAATACCTAGTCTCCAACCTGGAACTGATGATAAACCGTGTGTTTTTCATACTGAGCATTATATTGTGCTTGACTTTTCTCCAACTATTCCCTGACTGCTTGATGTACCTGTTGGATCCTCTGGATGAACTTGTGGTCTTTATCTTCATTTCTTTCTTCATTTGAATTAGCATCTCTCCCATACATCAAGTCGAAAGGGACCTTAGGAAAATACCAAAAACATGTCTCAAAAGGAGAACACTGAGTGGAGGAATGTAAGGCTTGGTTGTAATCATGTTGTACATAGGGTATCTATTCATCACATAACTTGGGATATTTGTTACAGTAGCCTCGAAGCACTAGTACCATTGTTTGGTTAACAACCTCTGTCTGTCCGTTGGCCTATGGATGGAAATCAATGCTCCTCTTCAACTTGGTGTCCATCATTTTCCACAAGCTTGTCCAAAAATCCCCAAGGAATCGAGTATCTCGATCCGAGATAATGGATGTGGATAACCCAAAGTGAACCCAAACATACTGAAATAAGAGATTAGTAGTCTTCTCAACAATGATCTTCTATATACATGGCATTAAGATACACACCTTGTTGAACCTATCCACTACAACATACAAATAGTCATGACCCCTTTTTGACATTGGTAAACCCCCTACAAAATCGCTAGAGATAATTTCCCATGGATGGGCTGGAATAGGAAGTGGCGAGTATAGACCCAATTTTCTATTAGTGGGCTTACAAGTAGAACACATCACACACCCCTTTACATATTTAGTTACAGTTGCTTTCATCTGAGGCTAGTAAAAAAACCTTTGCAGATGAGACATAGATTTTTCTACCCCAAAATGCCCAGACACAAGAGAAGTGTGAGCTTCTCGTATTACATGGACTCTTTCACTTGTAGGAATACATAGCTTTCCAAGATGATAGAGTAGTTTTCCTTGCAGACAATAGTTCTCTACATGTGCACCATGGGTTAGCTTCTCATATACTTCTTTAAAATCTTCATCAAAGGCATATTGTTCCACATAGCTATCATGAGATAAAGAAGCATTATTCAAAATAATAGGAGCAACAATAGGAGGTCTAGAAAGAATATCATCTACCTTGTTACTCGTACCCTTTTTGTATTTGATTACCAAATGAAATTGTTGTAGGAAACCCATCCATCTGTAATGTCAAGATTGTTGCATGTTGGTTTGTACTTGGAGATACTGTAAGGGTTGATGATCTGTATTTATGATTTTTTTCTTCCCTAACAAGTAGTGATTCCATTTCTTTACACTTTGAACTAATGCATACAACTCTTTATCATACGTAGGATAGTTATAAACAACTTGGTTAAAAGTTTCAGAGTGGTAATAGATAGGCTAACGATATTGCATCAATATTTCACCCATGGCGTACCCACTGGAATCTATCTCGATCTCGAAGGGCTGTTGAAGATTCAACAGTTCTAATACTGATGTGATACTGATCTTTTCCTTCAAAGTGTTGAAACTTTTTGTTTCTTTCCTCCCCACTGAAAAGTATTCTTCACATTGGTTAAGGCATGCAAAGAAGTTGCTATAAAGAAGAAGTTTGAAATGAATCTCCTCCAATACTGAACTGCACCTAATAAGCTTTGTATTTTGGTTACACTTTTGGGCTCTGGCCAATTTACAATTACATCGATCTTGGAAGGATCAATTTTCAATTGTCCTCCTCCTACAATATGACCTAAGTACACAAGTGCAGTCTTACCAAATTCACATTTGGACAATTTTACATACCACCTTTCTCTTTGCAAAGTATCCAATACTTTCTTTATATGCCTTACATGTTCATCCCAAGCCCCACTAAATATAAGAATGTCGTCTAAATATACAATTACAAAATTGTCTAAAAATGGCATGAATACATCATTCATCACACACATGAAGGTTGTCGAAGCATTAGAAATCCCAAAYGGCATAACTAACCACTCCAACAATCCATGTTTGGTTTTAAAGGTAGTKTTCCATGCATCTTGTTCTGCAACCTTGATTTGATGGCATCCTCTGCGCAAATCCAACTTAGTGAAATAAATAACATTCTTTAAGTGATCAAGTAAATCATCTATACGAGGAAGAGGGTATCGATTTTTCACCATGATTTTATTTAAGGCTCGGTAATAGACACACATTCTCCATGTTCCATCTTTCTTTGGAACCATCAGGATCAGAGAACCATAATGAGATGAGTTGGGCCTAATGACCCCTTGATCCAATAAGCCTTGTACCTTCTTTTTTATCTCTGTCATCTCTACAACTGACATCCTATACATGCCCACATTAGGAAGAGGAGAATCATGTTGAAGATGTATTTCATGTTGGATTTCCCTCTTAGAAGGTAATCCATTTGGTTCCTGGAAAATATGATCATACTTAGAAACAATATCAATTAATTCTTTCTTATGAGAAGGATCACATCCTTGGAAAGCGTCGGATGTTACAACATATTTCTCCCTTACGACCATGAGTACATATCTCTTATTAGTGTTTATGAGTCTTGTCATTTGTCTAACACTAACAAGTGTTGTGTTTACCCTCATGCTGTGGGCTCTAACAATATATTCCACTCCCCCCTTAGTAAGGTGATATTTTTTCTCATGATGAAAGAAGACTGCTTTTATATCATGAAGATAAGGACTCCCCAACACTATTCCACATATGTAAAGTGATACAACATCCAAATCCACTTCATCAATCAAATTTGAAGAAATAACAAATCTGACCCTACATTTCTTGGTGACATTAAGTTTTTCTTTATCACATACCCAACCAAGAGGATAAGGCTTTGGATGTGGTTTAGTTTCAAGACCCATCTTTTTGACAAGTTCTTTAGATATCAAGTTTACTTGGGAACCCAGATCAAATAATGTATATATCTTAGTGTGTTTATATACAAATCTTATATGAAATAATTCATTCCTCTTTCTTTCATCATCATGAGATTTATTATTGGAAATTGAACTAGCATGAAGGGAATATTTAACTTGTACTCCAAACGCTGTGATATTTCCTTCATCTCCTGAATTAGAACCAAGATCTTGTTGTACTGTAGAAACGGTCTTCGTCTTCCCCTTTCCACCGAATTGTTTTGGTCTCTTCTCTAGATGTAGTTTCCAACAATGTTCATCATCGTGACCACTTTTCTTGCAATTAGTGCAAGATGGTTTTCCTTCTTCTCTCTTTACAATGGCGGTATTTGTGTCCTTCCTTTTAAAATTCTTAAATTTCTTATGTGCGAGATTGGAAGGTTTCTTTGTGGGATATTATTGAACATGCTTTCCACTGTTCTCAAGGTGAGTGGCTTGCACACAAACTTCGTCAAGACTGGTGGGGTTAAACAATAGAAAATTTTGATGAATATAACTTTGAAGTGCGCCAATATACTTCATTAAAGTTTCATAAGAATCCAAAGGAATGTTTAATGGAATAGCTTTCTTCCTAAATTCTTCCGTGAAACTTTGTACAATTTGACCTTTACTTTGTCTTAAATTTTGCCATTCCATCATTGCTTTATGTAAATAACCCAATGGATAAAATTGCTTCCTTATCACTGATTTAAATTCCAACCACGAGGAAAGAAGATTACCACATTTACTTCTGTCCTAAAGTTTGCTCTCCTACCATACAAGAGAAGTGCCTTCCAACCGAAGAGAAGCCAATTGCACTTTAACTTCCTCTTCATCAATCTGTTGGACACAACAATATACTTCAACCTATCGGATAAAATTATCTAGATTTCCAGGACTAGCATCTCCATTAAACATAGGTAAAGAAAATTTTACATCAATCTTTAATAATGGTTTCTTAAAAGAAGATTTATGGCTAGAATGATGAGAATGCTCAGAGGAAGAAGAGCTAGAGCTTGATGGTAAAGATGGAGGCTCATGAGGGTCTCCTCCAACCCCTTGATTCACTAAAGTATTATCATCATCATGTGCTTCCTTTTTCTTCCCTTTCTTCTTCATCCTCTTCTCGTAGTCTCCATTCATTCACTCGACCATTTGTGACATGCGATAAAAGATCATATGGAAGTTTTTCTCTTATTCATCACACTTGTCCTCTTCTGCCATTTTCTTCCTTCAGGATGCACAACCAACTTTGAGATTGAAAGTCTTAAGATTTCCTTCACCCTGCTTATGCTTCATAATAGTAAGCATTCACACTCAACAATTCAAGTCAAATGTGACTGTTCTGATACCAAAATGATCCATAATATTTTCATCGAGGTGACTTATTAAAGAATTGTGTTAAATGAGCATAAAATGAAGTGCAACATAAAGAAGGAATGACTTAATAATCAAGAGACATAAAAATCAAATATGAACAAAAAAAACTTGATAACAGAGTTCATCCCTAGTGGACTACGTCTCCGGATCCTGCTCTCAAATGGGTAGGCTTTTATATTAACTCAACAAAACAATTTGGTGAAATACATAAGTATACCTCATTCTGGAGTTAAGCTGCAAAATCTTTGCTCAAATTAGAAAACAAATAGCATCGCTGAATTCTTGACATCGAATTACCCAAAAATGTTTGTCTCCACGCCTTGATCTGAGTTTGGCACTTTCAACCCCTTGAGAAATCTTGTCTTCGTTTTCATGCCTACAACCTACATTAATGACAATACTTCCGCATTGAAATATGTGTCCAGTACAGACTGGTGCACGCCTTCCTCCATCCATGCACTAGAAAAGGTCAGTTCTTAAACTAAATGTTCTTGCGGATTAACCAACAAGTTTGTTTGGCCCATTGGATGGTGGATATGTATGAATGACGAATTGTAGGGGGAGGTCCCAGGGTCAAGCCCATGGGCCTCCTCTCTTTGGCATATTGTTTTAACCAAAGAACTTTCACGTGTGAATATAGCACAACCTCCATTAAGTTTAGTGGTATGGTTGGTGGAATTTTTATTAGTGGTTGGATGTGGTGAGATATACATAAATTTGGTAGATTGGTGGGTTGGCACCAACCACCCCATTTTTTATATTTTATTTTTATTTTCGGTTGCTGGCCCTCATTGGGCATTTTCCTCCTGCCACATGGCAGCCCATGACTGGGCCACGTGGTAGACTTTCATTGTTCCATGCCATCCACTTTCATAGTCACCTTGCCACATCCCATATGGTCTATCACGTGGTTGTACAGACTGCCACATGGCACTTCCTCATTGGCCCACATGTTGACCCAAAAATGTTGAAAATGAGTGACATGTGGCAGCCTCTGGTGCTTCCACATCACCATGCTGACATTAGCATGAAACGTGTCTCCCTCTGTGTCTGCCACATACATTTTACAGATGTTGACATCATCCGTACTGATGTTGACGTTAGCAGTATGGATGATGACTCATCCCTGCTGATTGGGACAGGTTGACCAAAACTTTGACCGTGAATATATTTTGATCCGTAACTCCGTTTGATGAGCCATTTAGGCCATTGGAAATCTTGCGACACGCTCTTCGCACTGATGCCAATTTCACTGAGTTTTGAGACATTTTAATTTTTTCCCTTTATCTATCTGTTGAGGCCATTTTGAGCTTCCTGAGCTGCTTCTGTGAGTTCTGAATTATCCTTAGTCTTCTCTAGATCCTTTTTGGATCAGGGGTTGCTACAACCATTACCAATTGTAGAGAAGAGATGGGAAGTGGTAACCATTGATTTTATAATTACATTTCCCAGGACAACAAGACAACATGATTCAATCATGGTAGTGGTTGATAAATTAACAAAGGATGCTCATTTTGTTCCTGTAAAAATGACTCATACAACAACTAATATTTCAAAAATTTACATGAGGGATATTGCTAGGTTGGATGGGATACCTAAGGCAATTTTTTCAGACAAAGATACAAAGTTTACTTCAAATTTCTAGTGGATATTGTTTAAAGGATTTGGTACAAATATGAACTTTAGCATAGCATACCATCCACAGTCATATGGGCAGACAAAAAGTGTCAACCAAGTAATTGAAGATATGTTGAGGATGTATGTGATGGATAAGCCATCTAAGTAGGAGGATTACTTTCACTTGGTTGAGTTTTCCTATAATAATGGGTATCAAGCTTCATTGAAAATGAGCCCATTTGAAGATTTGTATGGTAGGAAATGAAATACTCCAATGAGTTAGGACAACCGAACAAATAGAGTGGTACTTGGGCCAGAACTGCTCAAGGATATGGAAGACCACATGGTTAGAATTGAGAAGAATTAAAAGGCATCTCAAAATAGATAGAAAATTTATGCAGATAAGAACAAGACAACTAGAGAAGTTAAAGTGGGGAGCATGTGATTTTAAAAGTGAAGCCCAAGAAAAGATCTTTGAAGTTGGGTATTTGTACAAAGCTAGCAGCCAGATTCTATGGTCCATTTGAGATATTGGAAAAAATAGGGCCAGTTTCATACATGCTTGCATTTCCTGCTTCCATGAATGTGCATAATGTATTTCATTTTTCTTTTCTAAAAAAATATGTACATGATCCTAACCATGTTAATGATTGGCATCTGATTCAGGTAGAGACAGAGGGAGAATTTTAGGTCCAACCAATGTGAATATTGGACATAAAAGTCAAAATCCTCCGGAATCGTGTTATAGAACTGGTAAAAGTCCAGTGGACCTATTACGGTCTTGAAGATGCCATGCGGGCAGAGTACCCACAAATTTTTGAATAAATTTTGAAATTTTTATTTCTGTTTTGTATATGCACTAAGGACAGTGCCAAAATAAAGGGGAGGGGACTTTAATACGCTGGTTTTGAGCCCCATATTAAATAATGTATTTTGTGAATTTATGAAAGGCCAGAGTGACCAAACAATTAAAAGAGGCCAATGTGCCTAGGAAATGTAATTTTTTGATCATTATTATTAATAAATAAATCATTGGCTGCTAGATGGACAAGGAAAAGAGTTATAGGGGGCTATGATTCCACAAGAGAGAGAGTTTGAGGGGATACATGTTTATTTTGTATTTTTATTTACCCATTTTTGTTTAATGGAGAATATCAATTACATGAGCTTCTTGGGGGGAAGGCCATGTGGTTCTTTAATTCCAAGAAAATATATAAACCCATTTTTGTTCTATTTGGGGGCCGGTTCACTCACTCACTCACTCATTGTTCATTTTTCATTGTTCACACCATTCATTATGTTCTCTCTCCACTCATTCTTTCACAAACTTTTCATTCCTCATTCATTTTGATCTTGGATTGGGAAAGAAAAATGAATGGTGGAGAGGAGCCATGGTTTGGTTGGTAGTAATGAATGTTGGTGTATTCCAACCATGAATTAATTCCTACATGTATGAGATGCATTGTAATGTGTTAAGTTTTTTCCACATCTGCGAATCTTGAGAGTCCCAACATGGATATTCTTGACCAGATGCACTAGAGCCCTAGAAGGAGGTGGACAACCTGAGGGATTATCTGGAAGAGAAGGGGTTCCATTCTCTTGGGTTGTGTAGGATGGGTAGAAGAGAGTTGGAGTACTTTGGTTGCTGTGTGTTTTGAGAATCTTGTGAGAGCTTGATTGTTGACTAGTTTGGGAAGCTGAGTGACACTATGGAACCGTCCTTGTGGATTCATAGCCCTAGCTCGGGGGTGAAATTGTTTTTGAGACTTGGAACAACAATGTCTATGGTTGGGTTCAACGTCCTTAGTCTGCAACCAGTTGGTGATTCATTTCATTAAAGATAAGTTCTCTCTATCGTGTGTTTCTTTGATTATACATTTATTTCCACTATGTATTGATTAATAGCTATGAGATGTGCATTTTGATGTACTTGATTGTTGGTTATTTCTATGCATGGAATGTATAAACATTCTTTGTATTGTAACATGAATCTTGATCTCCACATGTGAATATTTCATGCCTCTTAATTAATTAAAAAATTATCAGAATTCAAAATTAGTTCAGAAACAAGTTTTGAGGTAGCGTAGCCTGGCCTAGGGGTGGTTGGGTATGTTACATCATAACTGGAAAGTCAAATTTCATGTCCATATTGATGCCTCTAAATTTGCAGTCGGTTCCATTCTTACGCAACCAATGGAAGGAAAGTTGGACCATATTGTATACTTTTCTAGTTGTAAACTTTTACAATTTGAACACAACTACACCACAACCATATGGGGAGGTTTGGCTATGGTGTAATATTTACAAAATACTTGAAATTCATTTTAAGTTTTTTAGTGACCATTCTGCTTTGAATTATTTGGCGAACAAATATGTGTTAGAAGGTCACATTTCTAGGTGGTTTCAATTGATTTAGGAGTTCTCTTTTGAGGTCCTTATTAAGTCAGGAAAGTTAAATGTCAGGCCAAATCACTTGTCTCACCTAGAATTCAAAGAAAGTGGTGGACCTATAGATGACCAGCTCTTATATGCGAATATGTTTCATATTTAGGCCATTTCTGATTATTTTTCAGACATTTCCCTATTTTTGACTACTGGTACTATGCCAGTAGGATATTCCGCAACACAAAATAGGCACCTTGTGGTTCGACAAGCATATTATCAACTAATTGTAGGCCAACTACAAATTGGTATTGGATAATATCTTGTGACAATGTGTGCTTGACCATGAATGACTTGATATTATATGGGAATGTCACAATGGAGTTGTGAGAGGACACATTTGTGGACATGCAATTGCTAGAAAGATCCTACAAGAAGGACAATCGTGGCCTACAATATTTGAATATGATAAGAAATATGCTTGGGTATGTGATGTATGTCAGAGAGTGGGAAAACCATCTCATCGCGATGAGTTACCTATCCACCCTGTTCGCGCACTGCAATATTTTGAAAAATGGGCTATTGATTTCATTGGTCCAATAAATCCTACAACTAAGCATTCCAAGGACAGATACATAATTACCACAACTGACTATCTAAATCTCTAGGTTGAAGAAGAGGTTGTTTGAGATTGTTATATGGCCACTGCAACATAGTTTCTTTTTTAGAATTTTATTACCCAGATTGGTTTTCCTCACAACTTGATCAGTGACCAAGGAGCCCACTTTATCAGTGAAACCATAGCAACCCTTACCAGAAAATTTTTGATTCAGCATCATAAGAGAAATCCCTATCATTTGTAAGCTAACAGAACAGTGGAAGCATTTAATAAAATCTTGGAGAGGGGGTTGACTAAGGTCTGTTGCGCAAATCAGAATGATGTGGATGAGCAAGTTCCAGCTGTGTTTTGTGCATATTGGACCACCACGAAGCGATTAGATAGGTACACCCCATTCCAACTGGTATATGTCCAAGAAGCAATTGTGACAGATAAGTTTCTCATCCCAAGTCTATTTATTGCAAAAGCTACCATGATGATCAAGGATGAATCCATTGCTATGCAGGTGGAGAAATTGTTGGAACTTGAGGAGGCTAGGTTCCTAGAAGATTTTCATTAGAATATGGAGAAATCCTGGAAAAAGGCTTGGCATGACCGACATATATAGAATAAGTCATTTGTGCAAGGTGATTTCATTCTCTTATATGATATCAAGTATCAAAAACATCTGGGCAAGCTCCAAATGCACTGGCTTGGTCCTTTTATAGTTGTGGGAATTCATGAATTTGGAGCTATACAATTAGCACAAGTCAATGGAGTTATTTGATTTGGTTGAGTGAATAGAGAACATATGAATCCCTATCTGTCTGATGCATAATTACAGTTTCATTATGCTCCCATTTTCAGGAGTGGGTTAGTAAGTAGGATTTCCATTTTTGTATATGTTTTACTTTATGTCATTACATGGTGATGTGTTATGTGTTTATGTGTCTTCGAGCTTTGTTGTCTTTTCCAATTCATCCATCCTAGATATTCACTTTATGGTCAGGGAAGTAAAAATCATATCCTCTCATACTTAATGTTACTGAAATTCAAATCTTGTGCTCTCGTGTCATCACGTGGGTCACTAAAAGCCATTAGTACCTTTTTATCCATTATTATGCCTTTTTTGTCACCGTCACTTAAAGTTAACAATTTTCCACCTTTTTCCAGTTAACCAATCGCTTGTTCATTACTTTTCAAAGTTGATCTACTATCCCATTACCAGCTTTCCAGTTATGCATTTAGTTACCCAAATCACATCGTGGGGTTTGCCACGTTCGAGTGAGTCAACGTTAATACAATATTGTCACCCTGTAGTATTCAATGCATGGTCATCTTGGAATCTTCTGCATATTTCTTATAAACACATCTTGTGCTTTTTGTAGACTCAGTCCTAGAGCCTCTTGAGCACTTTGTTCTTGGGCCTCAGAAATGTCCTATTTTCATCCACCTTTCTCTTCATTATTCCTTACATTTCATCGTCCCATTAACCTTCCATCATACCATTTTCATAAATATATGTGGCTTTCTCCTTATTATTTTCCATTGTATTCATTTCAATATTATAAGTGAATTTATGATTAAATATTAGAAAAATGACATATTTTCATTATATATCAAGGTTGGATGAGTTTGATGATGTGTGCAAGCATATGTGAAGATTTCAACAAAGTCAAATATTACCACCTAGTCTCAAATTCGAATTTCATCTTCAAACTTTGAACATTTGAAGAATATTTGGGACAATCATTCAAGCATATTCAAAGGAGAAGATCATGGAGATTTTAATAGGATATCTTATCCAAGATATGAGTGGAGGATTTAAAGAAATAAGTTGAGAGAATAGTGGATCTGTAACTATGACACTCTTCAAGACTTTCATGTATATAAGAGAGTGCTCTCTCTTCATGATGTAATTCATAATTTGGGGGGAGTTAGAGAATCATATCATTCATAATTGGGGAGTTGGAGTTAGAGTGAGGATATCATGTTATTCATAATTGGAGGAATGTAATTCATAATTTGGTCTTGTCATTAGGAGAAGGGGATTCTTAGCTTTGTTATTGTTTCATGCTTTGTCATTTGACTCTTGTAATATAATTTGAGATTGATATATTGTGTGAGCTCACATATGTCATTTTTCATTCAACTCTTCACATGTTGTATTATTTTTCCCTTATGCCATTTCAATGTTTTCCTAGATTAATTTCATTTCAACAATTTAGATTAGATTACTTCTACTTCAGTCGTGCATATATAGTGTGTGTGATTCGTAAGCCTATGAACCTTGGATTGAAAAATTAAATAGTTGGGAAAATACTACAACAAAATTAAACGACAATATTTCCTCCTAACATTTTGGCACTGTTGTCGAGGAAGCACGATGGGTTGATGTTTAGTTTGATTTCTTGCAAGTTTGTCTACATGTGTTGGTAAGGGTTCATAGAATATACTTGAGTGGAGACTCCTCATGTTCTCCCTGCCAGCTCTAGAGTGTGAATTTCAGTTTATGCAAATTTCATTTTTCACAACTGTGAATTTCAATTGTAGCAAGTGTGTTTTCCGCAACTATGGAGAGTATGTGTTTCAGCAAGTATGATTTTCATTTTTTTTTTTTATTTGGGTGCTGTAAGAACCCCTTTTTCAATATGTTTTAACAATGAGTGTCATCTTGGAACTACTCACTCAGATCCTTGCAAAAGTCAGGATCTCCTCTTCTCAGGAAGAGGAGATCTTGACAACAATTAAAGATTCAAACACTCCTCCAAAAACAATCGAAGATTCAACATCTGAAGACTCCTACGCATTAGATGACGAAAAAAAATTCGAGCAGGAGATTGAGGAAGATGAAGAGGAGTTAAAGAAAGATCCGAATGAGAAAAAACGCGCCTACGAAAGCTATATCGAGCAATGGTTCCAGGTAAGCACTCGATTAGTTAAATTTCATTTTTAATTAGTTAGTTTGCCGTTACAACAACAAAATTCATTTATTCATGTAAATTTATATCTTTCATTTGAAAATTGCACATGAATATATTTTTGTTACTGTTGCATGCTTGGCTCCATTGGAATTTTGACTACATGTAACTAATCTTGAAGTTTCATAGAGTAGGTAGGCTAACGAATAAAACAACATTTTTTCTCTAATTTTTTTTAGAATAAGGATGCTCTCCTCTACACTTCGAGCAATCACGAGGATCAGAAAATAGGGATGATTTGGATTTCAGGAATGAATGTTCTTGCAAACATACTTAATAGTAAACACAATAAAACCAAAATTTTTCTATGTTGAAACAACACAATTTTTACATGTTGTTACAACATACTGATACAACGAATTTTTTTTTTTACAGGCTGTTATAGCATGCTGATACAGTGAAAATTTTACATGTTGTTATAGCATGCTGGTACAACAACATTTTACATGTTGTAACAGTGATTGCATAAATTTGTAGATCTGCAAACAATAAAACAACAATGGCATTAGGATAAAATAAAATAAAACAAAAAAATGTATAATAATAAATGGTCTGCAAATTCATGAGTTTTTCTCCACTGAACTGTCGCGGCATGCTGAAACAATGGTTGAAACTATGCATCTTCTCATTTTTAACTTCCGGTCTAGGTTCATCCTTGGGTTTGAGCAGCAATATCATATCTCGCCCTCATTGTTAGCTATATCTTTTGACATTGAATACAGACGAAAACATTAAATCCTTACACGCTGCAACCTGTAAAAGTTAAAAATGTGGAAGAATAAACTAAAATTTTGAATCTCGATCATAGTCTTTGCAAATTCTGGTTATTGCGAATCCCTACCACTTTTCGTGTTTTTTCTAAGTCTAGTGGGAATAAAATCTTAAAAAAACTAAAAATTTTCAACGCTTATATGGAAAGATCAGTCATTAAAAACTACGGAAAGATAGCCTCTATTCGTAGAATTAAGAGGAAGATTTTATGCAAAAATATTCACATGATAAGGGAGATCTCAAATCAAATCATAACCATATCAAATCAAAAATTTGATTTATGGTATCAATCCATTCAAAGATTTGTTGATTGTTGCAAGATAGTTATGGACTCTTAGGAGATCAACATCATGGTTTTGACCTTGTCTCCTAGATGTTTTCGCATGTGGTATAGTTTTCTGCCATTTACACTATCCTTCTATCCCACTTCTTCGATCTTGATTTGAACACCACCCTTTACTCTTTCCTCATAATAAAATCATTGATGCAGACTGTCATATATGAGAAACCAGAACCAATCGCTGACTAAAAGGCTCCATGAATATTTGACTCTTTCTAGTGTTCTCAATACTCAAAGCGAATATCTCACTTTTGTTGTCATTATACCCGATCTATTATCATTTATCCTGGGGACTATTCTGCAAATCCAACCATGTTTTCCAGATCACTTGACCCTATTACAATCATTGAAGATTTACTTTAGGTATTCATATCGTTTTTCATACTCATGGTAGTCTGTGGAGATGTGCACTGACTTAGAGAAGGAGGTGGTTAGGTATGGGTGTAATCATTACTTTGAATAACACTTTAGAGTTATCCATGCCTAAAGAATCAGATCAATCTGCTTCATTGATTGTTTTTAATAACGACATACACTTGGATCATGTTAGTGATAAAAAATGCACTGGTATTTTTGGAGTATCTCCTCAAGTTTTATTCAATATCCCATTTCTAAATATGCTTGGCCAGTGTTTTATCTCCAAATCTCTAGAGACCAAGCTCCCATTGATTATGTTTACTTGAGAGTCCTTTCATCCTGTCTTCAATGCCTGTATTCCAAAACATGGTTAGTATTGTTTAGACACCTTAGTCTTTACCTTTTTAGATGTATAATTATAAACTTTTGCTAAATAAATGAGTTGTGCTTAAGTATCAAACTCTTATTCTAATCCCAAGTGATCACACTACAAATCTAGTGCATAAGACAAAGTCCATAAGTCAAGATCAAGTCATACACACAGGCTCAAGCTAAGCCACGAGTGTTTTAAGCCGATCCTAAGTCTGTCAAGAATATTACACATGCCAAAGATAAATTCCAGTCTACTTGTGAAAGAAATAAATCGATCCTCGAAAGATCTTTTCAAAAAATCAAGAAAAAGATTTTCAACAGCTAACATATGTTTTGAAGTTGAAGTTAGCTGGTGAAAGCCTCAAGTTTCAACGACTAAAGTGTACTCCTAGCAGCAAGTGAGCCGGTGAAAGTGTTAACATGGGTTTTTCTCCAACGACTTTAGAAATCCAAAAAGGGTACGCTAGACACACGTCATACGATCATCATGGAAAGTTAATGGAAGCAAATGAGTGGTTACACCTATTCACCACATTCTGGCAGGATATCGTGATAGATTGTGATCACGTATTTCATGTGGCAAATAGAGAAGGGTTTGAACATGTGACGAACTCTTAATCATCATTGCAACCAGAGGATAAAGTACCAGATATCTGTTGACATCAAATAAAATCATCATTTCTTATTTTAAACTCACGGTGTTCAAAAATTCTATTATGGGGTTTCATATTTCAATTGATAACACAGGGTCATTTTCACCAATGCCATTCCTTTCCTTATTAAGAAATATTATTGTGTCAACCGTGTACAAATTAACTGGTGATTAAATTGCAGATGGCAAGGAAGCAAGGAGGACTACTTATAATGAAACAATTAGACAACTTATCCTTTTTGCATTCTCATCCAGAGGTTCAGAAGCATTTCTCAGACGCAGGATGTATGACCTATGTAGAAAAGATGCAAGAGGGCTATCACCAAGCGATAGCAGAGACTTTTGCAAAGTCATACGATGGGAAGAAAGTTATAGTGGGTTCTCTGGAACTGATAGTTGATGAAGCTGTCATCGCTTCAGCAACTAGCTTACCGAGAACAAGTCAAAGTTGGTTTAAAACAATAGTAACCAAGAATTTGGATTTTAGATCATATCTCAAAACGGAGTTCCGAAGTATAACCTGGAAGAAAAGTATCCTTGTTTCTTACCTTGAAGAGGAATGGCAAGTTTTGTTCAAAGGCATTCAGCTATATGTAACCTTAGAGAGCAGGTATGATAAGTTGATGTTATATCACTTTATTATCCTAGATCACTTCACAGGGAAGGTCCTTCTAAATTTTCATTTCTTTCATCATAGAAGCCTAAAAAAGGTGTGTAATATGATCAGATCCAAACCATTCAGCATCAAGAATGCCCTTTGTCATTATGGCCTGATTAAAATGATCATCTTGGAAGAATTAAGACAAAGAAAAAGAACTTGGCAGCACTTTCATTTTTGGGAAGGTTTTGAGACCCAAACTCAACCTATAAATGAAAAGAAGAAAGCAGGAAAGAAGCAACCAACTCCTCAGAGTAGCTCAAAGAGAAGGAGAGCTCTCCCAAAGTCACATGAAGATAAAAATTCTAGCGTAAAGCCGAAAAAAGTTAAAAAGAAACTAGATTTCGAAACAAAACCCTGAGCAATCCACAGTAAAGAAGGTAAATGTTCTAAATTTTCCATACACAGATTCATACACAGAACCAGAAAAAGATGACAAAAGTCCAGCCATCAAAATTCCAGAGCACTCCATGGAACCTGCACAGGATTTTGAAGTTTTTACTTCCAAAGATGAAGGTGAAACCTCAAGAAATAATAAATCAAAGAAATCATAGAAAATTAAGGAGCTGAAGGAGATAATAACACAACGGGAGCTTCTAGAAATGGTGATAAAGGCAAGATATAAAAATTTATCAGAGAATTTTGCAAACACCAATGCATCTTTTCAGAAGCTAGCATTTGAAAGTATAAAGAAGAAGAAGAAGAAGGAAAAGATCACAAAGGATTATAATAGCTTATGGTGGTTAGATAAGCGCCCGAAGAGGAAAATTAAAAAGTTGAAGGCAAGAACTACAACACATCCATATTTATAGGTGATGACATAGGTTGTTGTAAATTTGCAGGGAGATTAATTAAATAAACAATTATTTTTTATTTTGAGCATGAAAGGTTTTCCTTTTGATTAAAATAGAGTTTTCACTAGCACAAAATGCGCAATTATAACCAATTAATTGTTGAAAAGTAGAGCTTTCATCGACTAATTAGCAAATCCTAAGGCGAAATAGCTAGTGAAACTGCAGAGAAGGAATTTGAAGATTTGGAGCTCAAACAGAGCGATGTTTGGGTGATTTAAATATAAGGTGGCATCAAAGAATTAATCACCAAATTATGAAATATTTGGTTTCAAGGTTTTATGGAGATATAAGAGGTAGAAGCTCGTATGGTTATCTAAGACTTTACACACAACTGTTGAAATCTTTCAGTTTTGAAGACATGTGTCATCACATCAAAGACACATCAGAGGCACATCAATGATAAAGAGTGGATGTAAAAGAACTTTGAAAACAGTTCGATTCATAGGAAATAGATCTTTAGTTATCCTATTGTATTTAGTTTTGTTTTCTGTTTTCTATATTTAGAAATACAGATCCAGTTTTCTAGGATCTGAGACTTGTTGTAAAAGGCTATAAATGCCTATCTTTTTCACATACCAGGGGTTCAATTTTGGATACAGAAGATACTATATTGTAAATAGAATTTTCCATATGATAATACAAATCACAGTTTTCTCTCTCTATTGATGTCAGATTCTCATCTTTCCTTCTATACTCTTATTCAAGTTGTTTTAGCTACATAATGACTGTCATCTCATTGGTTAGCTCATAACTTGATTAATAGTTTCTTATCATTGTTTATTAAACCCTACATTTGTATTTGGTTTATAAGCATTGTTTTCTCACTCACTTAAAAACTATCATCTGATTATTGATCCTTGAGAGCACTGGTTCATTTGGTTCTCATTTTGACTGTATGAATACGATACTGTAATTGAGTTATCCCATTGATACACACATACAAAAATACAAAAACAAGTTTACCTTAAGTTACTAAGCATCTTTGTGTTACAACCTCAAAGAGTTTCTTGGAGTGATAACAAATTGGCACCATTGCCATGGAAAGGAGATTGAAGTTGAGCTTCCTTGGGATATGACAATATCCAACTTTGATGATAGACAAAGTATGGACATATTTTTGGTTGTAATAATCTATCTGGCGACTCCATGAAGGATGGATTTAGTGGCGACTCCACAATATTCAAATGTCAAAGGCGTTTGCAACTATTTTGGCTCAGAGATTTGCACCTCTTGAATTCTCAACAGTTCCTGGTTTCCCACATACAGTTCCTTCTATAGATATTTGGGGATATCATCTTCCAACATTTGCAGAAAAGAAAGAAGACAATCCTTCAGATCATCTCATCAGATTTCATCAATGCATGGTTCAGTTAAAAATTCATGATGAAGATGTGCTTATGAAGATGTTTATGTATTCATTGGAAGGTGATTCTCGAGAATGGTATAAATCTTTACCTTTTTCTAGTATATCTTCTTTAAAAAAATTCATACAACATTTCACCATCGATGTGAAAGGTTTTTCTCTCAGGAATTTCTTCTTGAACATTGTTGTGAAGAATTTACGTTATATGATAAAGATGAAAGTTTTTCTGCTTCATCATCTTCTCATTATTGTACATMTGAAAAGTTAATTATTCCAATTACAAACCATACRGRTCAACTTTCTATWAGTYGAATAGAACTTACAACCAATGTAGGCAGCCATCAAATTTCAGATTTACATATCAAGGGAAATCACAACAGATATGGGGACAAAGATGATGATCAKATTTTTAAGTTAGTGTGTGAYAGTTATAGATMTGCAACAAASGCTTAGTTACCTACATTCAACACTGAGATCAGTGAGAGTAGCCAATAGCTCCAACAGTGCCAACAACATTTCAGTTCTCAGTTGAAACAACAAGAGTACCATTTTTCTCCTTATAAACATGTTGTTTCAAATTATGGTGAAGAACAAAGTGATATTTTTCAAAATCTTTTTCAAAATCCTATTGTTGTTAACTCTATGCATAAATATTCATCTCTGCCATTACGATTGGATAATGATTTTCCTATATTCGACCAATACAGTGATAAGGAAGAWTTTTTTTAGATTTATGAAGACTTTGTTACAACAGAAAATACTTCTCATCRTGATCAAGAGATTAGTGATCAACATTATGATAACCATAGTGATGCTTTTGTCATTATATCAAATGCATCTACTGACTTAGGTTKTCATGAAGATGAGATTGTCCCCTTCGAAAAACCTAAATATGATTATTGGATTGACACATTAGCAGGTGATAGTTTCAGATATGCAGTAGATTCAAAAGGCAACCCTCAGTTTTTTGATTTGCAGACAAAGGCAGATTTAAACAGTTATGAGGAGGAAGGTGAGGAGAAAAAAGTTTCAGATTAGCAGTTGGGATTTTATTTTCATTTGACAGAAGAATAACAGTCCACATTCAACATTGACATCAGTGAAGGAAACAAGCAGCAGGATTTAGTTTTCAGTTCGAACAACAACACAAAGAGGTATTTATTTATGGATTTGATGACCTTATTGCTGATTATTTGGAATCTATGAGCAACATATGTGTTAAAGTATTTTTTTTAGATGAAAGTTGGCTTTATCATATGTTCAAACCACTTTTCTGTTGGCTATACATTCCATTATTTTTCGGGTCAAGACCAAGAAGAGGTTCAGTAAACCAGTTTATGATATGGCTTCATTGGAAGGATGACTTCACTTGATCAATTTGCCTTTACAAATTAGAAGTAGGAGTAGAAGAGAATAAGCTCGTCTACGAGCAAGTAGACTTTTCAGTTATTAGTTGTTGAATAAGCAAAGCAGGTTACATGCAAGTTACAGTTTTGCAGAGATCAGTTGCACAAGCCAGATGACTCCATGCCCAATGTTAAAAGCGACTGGAACTACTAGGTTCTTGGAAACCTTGCAGGGAGGTCTCCATCCTAGTTGGAGCCAAATGTTAGCGATAAAATATGCACTGGTATTTTTGGAGTATCTCCTCAAGTTTTATTCAATATGCCCATTTCTAAATATGTTTGGCCAGTGTTTTGTCTCCAAATCTCTAGAGACCAAGCTCCCATTGATTATGTTTACTTGAGAGTCCTTTCATCCTATCTTCAATGCCTATATTCCAAAACATGGTTAGTATTGTTTAGACACCTTAGTCTTTACCTCTTTAGATGTCTAATTATAAACTTTTGCTAAATAAATGAGTTGTGCTTAAGTATCAAACTCTTATTCTAATCCCAAGTCATCACACTACTTATCTAGTGCATAAGACAAAGTCCATAAGTCAAGATCAAGTCATACACACAGGCTCAAGCTAAGCCACGAGTGTTTTAAGTCGATCATAAGTCTGTCAAGCATATTACACATGCCAAAGCTAAATTCCAGTCTACTTGTCAAAGAAATAAATCGATCCTCAAAAGGTCTTTTCAAAAAATCAAGAAAAAGATTTTCAACAGCTAACATCTTCTTTGAAGTTGAAGTTAGTTGGTGAAAGCCTCATGTTTCAATGACTAAAGTGTACTCCCAGTAGCAAGCGAGCCGGTGAAAGTGTTAACATGGGTTTTTCTCCAATGACTTTAGAAATCCAAAAAGGGTACGCTAGACACATTTCATACGATCATCATGGCAAGTTAATGGAAGAAAATGAGTGGTTACACCTATTCATCACATTCTAGCAGGATATCATGATAGATTGTGATCACGTATTTCTTGTGGAAAACAGAGAAGGGTTCGAATATGTGACGAACTCTTAATCATCATTGCAACTAGAGGATAAAGTACCAGATATCTGTTGACATCAAATCAAATCATCATTTCTTATTTTAAACTCACAGTGTTCAAAAATTCTATTATGGGGTTTCATATTTCAATTGATAACATAGGGTCATCTTCACCAGTGCCAGCCCTTTCCTTATTAAGAAATATTATTGTGTCAACCGTGTACAAATTAACTGGTGATTAAGTTGCAGATGGTAGGGAAGTAAGGAGGACTACTTTTGATGAAAGAATTAGACAACTTATCTTTTTGTCATTCTCATCTAGAGGTTCAAAAGCATTTCTCAGACATAGGATGTATGACCTATGTAGAAAATTTGCACGAGGGCTATCACCAGGCGATAGCAGATACTTTTGAAAAGTCATACGATGGGAAGAAAGCTATAGTGGGTTCTTTGGAACTGATAATTGATGAAGCTGCCATCGCTTCAACAACTAGCTTACCTAGAACAGGTCAAAGTTGGTTTAAAACAACTGTAACCAAGAATTTGTATTTTAGATCATATCTCAAAACAAAGTTTCGAAGTATAACCTGGAAGAAAAGTATCCCTATTTCTTACCTTGAAGAGGAATGGCAAGTTCTGTTCAAAGGCATTCAACTATATGTAACCTTAGAGGGCAGGTATGACAAGTTGATGTTATATCACTTTAGACTCCTAGATCACTTCACAAGGAAGGTACTTCTAAATTTGTCTTTCTTTCTTCATATAAGCCTAAAAAAGGTGTGTAATAGGATTAGAGATGAACCATTTAGCATCAAGAATGCCCTTTGTTATTATGGCCTGATTAAAATGATCATCTTGGAAGAATTAAGACAGAGAAAAAGAACTTGGCAACACTTTCTTTTTTGGGAAGGTTTTGAGACCCAAACTCAACCTATAAATGAAAAGAAGAAAGCAGGCAAGAAGCAACCAACTCCTCAAAGTAGCTCAAAGAGAAGGAGAGCTCTCCCAAAGTCACCATAAGAGAAAAAGTCTAGAGTAAAGCCCAATAAAGTAAAAAAGAAACTAGATTTTGAAACAAACCCTAAGCAATCCACAGTAAAGAAGTTAAATGTTCTAAATCTTCCATACACATATTCAGACACAGAACCATAAAAAGATGATGAAAGTCCAGCCATCAAAAGTCTAGAGCATTCCATGGAACTTGCACAGGATTTTGAAGTTTTTACTTCCAAAGATGAAGGTGAAACCTCAATAAATAAGAAATCAAAGAAATCACAAAAGATTAAGGAGCTGAAGGAGATAATAGCACAACATGAGATTCTAGAAAGGGTGATAAAGGCAAGATATAAAGCGTTATCAGAGAATTTTTCAAAGACCAATGCATCTTTGGAGAATCTAGCACATGAAAGTATAAAGGATAAGAAGAAAAAGAAAAAGATCACAAAGGATTATAATAGCTTATGGTGGTTAGCTAAGCGCCTGAAGAGGAAAAACAAAAAGTTGCAGGAAAGAACTACAACACATCCAGATTTACAGGTGCTGGCATAGGTTGCTGTAAATTTGCAGGGAGATTAAGCAAATAAACAAGGATTTTTTATTTTGAACACGAAAGGTTTTCCTTTTGATTAAAACAGAGTTTTCACCAACACAAAAGGCACAATTATAACCAATTAGTTGTTGAAAAGCAGAGCTTTCATTAGCTAATTAGAAAATCCTAAGGAGAAATAGCTGGTGAAACTGCAGAGAAGAAGTTTGAATATTTGGAGCTCAAATAGAGCAATTTTCAGGTGATTTAAAGATAAGGTGGCATCAAAGAATTAATCACCAAATTATGAAATATTTGGTTTCAAGGTTTTATGGAGATATAGGCGGTAGAAGATCGTATGGTTATCTAAGACTTTACACA
>ML776681.1:1638078-1664940 GCA_009831015.1 Picea engelmannii | reverse complement strand
TGGACATATTTTTGGTTGTAATCATCTATCTGGCGACTCCATGATGGATGGATTTAGTGGTGACTCCACAATATTCAAATGTCAAAGGCATTTGCAGCTATTTTGGCTCGGAGGTTTTCACCTCTTGACTTCTCAATAGTTCTCGGTTTCCCACATCCAATTACTTCTATATATATTTGGGGAGATCATCTTCCAAGATTTGCAGAAAAGAAATAAGACACTCCTTCAGATCATCTCATCAGATTTCATCAATGCATGGTTCAGTTAAATATTCATGATGAATATGTTTATGTATTCGTTGGAAGGTGATGCTCGAGAATGGTATAAATATTTACCTTTTTCTAGTATATATTCTTTAAAAACATTTCATACGGCATTTCATCATTGATGTGAAAGGTTTTTCTCTCAGGAATTTCTTCTTGAACATTGTTGTGAAGAATTTATGTTATGTGATAAAGATGAAAGTTTTTCTGCTTCATCATCTTATCATTATTGTACATCTGGAAATTTAAGTATTCCAATTACAAACCATATGGATCAACTGTCTATTATTTGAATAGAACTTACAACCAATGTAGGTAGCCATCCAATTTCAGATTTACAGATCAAGGGAAATCACAACAGATATGGGGACAAAGATGATGATCAGATTTTTAAGTTAGTGTGTGATAGTTCTAGATCTGCAACAAAGGCTGAGTTACGTACATTCAACACTGAGATCAGTGAGAGAAGCTAGCAGCTCCAACAACATTTCAGTTCTCAGTTGAAACAACAAGAGTACCATTGTTCTCCTTATAAACATGTTGTTTCAAATTATGGTGAAGAACAAAGTGACATTTTTCAAAATCATTTTCAAAATCCTATTGTTTTTAACTCTATGCATAAATATTCATCTCTGCCATTAGTATTTGATAATGATTTTCCTATATTCGACCAATACAGTGATAAGGAACACAATTTTGAGATTTATGAAGACTTTGTTACAACATAAAATATTTCTCATCATGATCAAGAGATGAGTGATCAACATTATGATAACCATAGTGATGCTTTTGTCATTATATCAAATACATCTACTGACTTAGGTTATCATGAAGATGAGATTGTCCCCTTCGAAAAACCTAAAGATGATTATTGGATTGACACATTAGTAGGTGATAGTTTCAGATCTGTAGTAGATTCTAAAGGCAACCCTCAGTTTTTTGATTTGTAGACAAAAGTAGATTTCAGCAGTTATGAGGAAGAAGGTGAGGAGTAGAAAGTTTTAGATCAGCAGTTGAGCTTTTATTTTCATTTGACAGAAGAAGAACAATCCACATTCAACATTGACATTAGTGAAGGAAGCAAGCAACATGATTTCAGTTTTTAGTTGGAACAACAACACAAAGAGGTATTTCTTTGTGGATTTGATGACCCTATTGTTGATTATTTGGAATCTATGAGCAACATATGTGTTAAAGTATTTTTGTCAGATGAAAGTTGGCTTTATCATATGTTCAAACCACTTTTCTGTTGGCTATACATTCCATTATTTTTCGGGTCAAGACCAAGAACAGGTTCAGTAAACCAGTTTCTGATATGGCTTCATTGGAAGGATGACTTCACTTGATCAGTTTTCCTTTATTGATTAGAAGTAGGAGTAAAAGAGAATAATCCCGTCTACGAGCAAGTAGAATTTTCAGTTATTGGTTGTTGAATAAGCAGAGCATGTTATAGGCAGGTTACAATTTTGCAGAGATCAGTTGTACAGGCTAGATGACTCCATGCCCAGTGCTAAAGGTGACTGGAACTACTAGGTTCTTAGAAACCTCGCAGGGAGGTCTCCATCCCAGTTGGAGCCAAATTTTAGCGATAAAAAATGCACTGGTGTTTTTGGAGTATCTCCTCAAGTTTTATTCAATATGCCCATTTCTAAATATGTTTGGCCAGTGTTTTGTCTCCAAATCTCTAGAGACCAAGCTCCCATTGATTATGTTTACTTGAGAGTCCTTTCATCTTGTCTTCAATGCCTGTATTCCAAAACATAGTTAGTATTGTTTAGACACCTTAGTCTTTACCTTTTTAGATGTCTAATTATAAACTTTTGCTAAATAAATGAACTGTGCTTAAGTATCAAACTCTTATTCTAATCCCAAGTCATGACACTACTTATCTAGTGCACAAGACAAAGTCCATAAGTCAAGATCAAGTCATACACATAGGCTTAAGCTAAGCTATGAGTGTTTTAAGTCGATCCTAAGTCTGTCAAGCATATTATACATGCCAAAGCTAAATTCCAGTCTACTTGTCAAAGGTAAATATTTATACCATTCGTGAGCATCACCTTCCAATGAATACATAAACATCTTCATAAGCACATCTTCATCATGAATATTTAACTGAACCACGCATTGATGAAATCTGATGAGATGATATGAAGGATTATCTTCTTTATTTTCTGCAAATCTTGGAATATGATCTCCCCAAATATCTATAGAAGGAAATGGATGTGGGAAAACATGAACTGTTGAGAATTGAAGAGGTGAAAACCTCCGAGCCAAAATAGATGCAAACGCCTTTGACATTTGAATATTGTGGAGTCGCCATTGAATCTGTCCTTCATGGAGTCACCAGATAGATGATTACAATCGAAAATATGTCCATACTTTGTCTATCATCAAAGATGGATCTTGTCATCTCCCAAGGAAGATGAGCTTCAATCTTCTTTCCCTGGCAACGGTGCCAATTTTTTATCACTCCAAGAAACTCTTTGAGGTTGTAAGACAAACATGCTTGGTAACTTAAGGTAAACTTGTTTTTGTATTTTTGTATGTGTGGATCAATGGGATAACTCAATTACAGTATGGTATTCAGACAATCAAAATGAGAATCAAATGAACCAGTGCTCTCAAGGATCAATAATCATATGATAGTTTTTAAGTGGGTGAGAAAACAATGCTTATAAACCAAATACAAATGTAGGGTTTAATAAACAATGATAAGCAACTATTAATCAAGTTATGAGTTAACCAATGAGATGACAATCATTATGTAGCTAAAACAACTTGAATAAGAGTACAGAAGGAAAGTTGAGAATCTGACATCAATAGAGAGAGAAAACTGTGATTTGTGTTATCATATGGAAAAGTATGTTTACAATATAGTATCTTGTGTATCCAAAATCGAACCCCTGGTATGTGAAAAAGAGAGGAATTTATAGCCTTTACAACAAGTCTCAGATCCTGGAAAATTGGATCTGGATTTCTAAATATAGAAAACAGAAAACAAAACTAAATAGAATAGGATAACTAAAGATCTAGTTCCTATGAATCGAACTGTCTTCAAAGTTCTTTGACATCTTCTCTTTATCATTGGTGTGCCTCTGATGTGTCTCTGATGTGATGACACATGTCTTCAAAACTGAAATCTTTCAATAACTGTGTGTAAAGTCTTAGATAACCATACGAGCTTCTACCTCCTATATCTCCATAAAACCTTGAAACCAAATATTTCATAATTTGGTGATTAATTCTTTGATGCCACCTTATCTTTAAATCACCCAAAAATCACTCTGTTTGAGCTCCAAATATTCAAATTCCTTCTCTGCGGTTTCACCAACTATTTTTCCTTAGGATTTGCTAATTAGCCAATGAAAGATCTGCTTTTCAACAACTAATTGGTTATAATTGCGCCTTCTGTGCTGGTGAAAACTTTGTTTTAATCAAAAGGAAAACCTTTTGTGTTCAAAATAAAAAATCATTATTTATTTGATTAATCTCCCTGCAAATTTACAGCAACCTGTGCCAACACCTGTAAATTTGGATGTGTTGTAGTTCTTGCCTTCAACCTTTTGATTTTCCTCTTCAGGTTCTTAGCTAACCACCATAAGCTATTATAATCCTTTGTGATCTTTTTCTTCTTCTTCTTATCCTTTATACTTTCACATGCCAGCTTCTCAAAAGTTGCATTGGTCTTTGCAAAATTCTCTGATCAAGATTTATATCTTGCCTTTATCACCCTTTCTAGAATCTCCTGCTGTGTTATTATCTCCTTCAGCTCCTTAATCTTCTGTGATTTCTTTGATTTCGTATTTCTTAAGGTTTCACCTTCATCTTTGGAAGTAAAAACTTCAAAATCCTGTGAAGGTTCCATGGAGTGCTCTAGACTTTTGATGGATGGAATTTCATCATCTTTTTCTGGTTCTGTATCTGAATCTGTGTATGGAAGATTTAGAACATTTACCTTCTTTACCGTGGATTGCTCAGGATTTGTTTCGAAATCTAGTTTCTTTTTAACTTTCTTGGGCTTTATGCTAGAATTTATCTCTTTTGGTGACTTTGGGAGAGCTCTCCTTCTCTTTAAGATACTCTGAGGAGTTGGCTGCTTCTTGCATGCTTTCTTCTTTTCATTTATAGGTTGAGTTTGGGTCTCAAAACCTTCCCAAAAAAGAAAGTGTTGCCAAGTTCTTTTTCTCTATCTTAATTCTTCCAAGATGATCATTTTAATCAAGCCATAATGACAAAGGGCATTCTTTATGCTGAATGGTTCGGCTATGATCCTATTACACACCTTTGTTAGGATTCTATGAAGAAAGAAAGGAAAATTTATAAGGACCTTCCCTATGAAGTGATCTAGGAGTCTAAAGTGATATAATATCAACTTGTCATACTTGCCCTCTGAGGTTACATATAGCTGAATTCCTTTGAACATAACTTGCCATTCCTCTTCAAGGTAAGAAACATGGATACTTTTCTTCCAGGTTATACTTTGGAACTCTATTTTGAGATATGATCTAAAATCCAAATTCTTGGTTACTATTGTTTTAAACCATCTTTGACCTATTCTTGGTAAGCCAGTTGTTGAAGCGATGACAGATTCATCAACTATCAGTTCCAGAGAACCCACTGTGGCTTTCTTCCCATCGTATGACTTTTCAAAAGTCTTTGCTATCACCTCATGATATCCCTCCTACAACTTTTCTACATAGGTCATACATCTTGTGTCTGAGAAACGCTTCTGAACCTCTGGATGAGAATGCAAAAAAGATAATTTTTCTAATTGTTTCCTCATAAGTAGTCCTCCTTGCTTCCTTTCCATCTGCAACTTAATCACCAGTTAATTTGTACACAGTTGACATAGTAATCTTTCTTAATAAGGAAAGGGCTGGCGCTGGTGAAAATGACCCTGTGTTATCAATTGAAATATGAAACCCCATAATAGAATTTTTGAACATCGTGAGTTTAAAATAAGAAATGATGATTTGATTTGATGTCAACAGATATCTGGTACTTTATCCTCTAGTTGCAATGATGATTAAGAGTTCGTCACATCTTCGAACCCTTCTATGTTTTCCACACGAAATACGTGATCACAATCTATCATGATATCCTGCTAGAACGTGGTGAATAGGTGTAACCACTCATTTGCTTCCATTAACTTGCCATGATGATCGTATGGCATGTGTTTAGCGTACCCTTTTTGGATTTCTAAAGTCGTTGGAGAAAAACCCATGTTAAGACTTTCACCGGCTTGCTTTCTACTGGGAGTACACTTTAGCCGTTGAAACCTGAGGCTTTCACCAGCTAACTTCAACCTAAAAACAAATGTTAGTTGTTGAAAAGCTTTTTCTTGATTTTTTGAAAAGACTTTTTGAGGATCGATTTATTTCTTTGACAAGTAAACTGTAATTTAGCTTTGGCATGTGTAATATGTTTGACAGGCTTAGGATCGGCTTAAAACACTCGTGGCTTAGCTTGAGCTTGCGTGTATGAATTGATCTTGACTTATGGACTTTGTCTTATGCACTAGATAAGTAGTGTGATGACTTGGGATTAGAATAAGAGTTTGATACTTAAGCACAACTCATTTATTTAGCAAAAGTTTATAATTAAACATATAAAAAGGTAAAGTCTAAGGTGTCTAAACAATACTAACCATGTTTTGAAAGATAGGCATTGAAGATAGGATGAAAGGAATCTCAGGTAAATATAATCAATGGGATCTTGGTCTCTAGAGATTTGGAGACAAAACACTGGCCAAACATATTTAGAAATGGGCATATTGAATAAAACTTGAGGAGATACTCCAAAAATACCAATGCATTTTTTATCGCTAACATATCCGATAAAGACTGCGATGATCTTGACTAAAAATATTCTGTATGGTTGTTGTGATTCTCTCCATGATTGTTTCGATTGCTCCAAATATTTTCCTTCAACCTTATCGGTGATATCATTTCCAAACCGTCACTCTATATCAGATTTGTCGGATTTTTGTGCGTTGTTGATATTGTCAATTCTTACGATCACGATACGTTGGTGTAATTCTGTCTTTGAAATCTACATAACATTGACCAAACTAGTTGTCACACGCTCTTATATATAAGGTTGATGATAACGATAGACGTGTTATCAAGAGGTTTAAGAGAAGAATCCAATCAAAGGCCGGTGGACGAGAACCCTAGGCATAGGAGACAAGTGTCATGCACTGATTTTTAAGCATTTTGATGATGAATTATTTGCAGTATTCTTGCAGACATGAAGGGCAATCAGTTCATGCTTTTTGTTCCACTACAATTTTGACGTTTTAAACTGCAAAACAAATCTTTGCATGGAACTGCCACTAGAATTACGGTATGTACAAACATGGTGAACAATTTCACACCTGCACGTAAATGCTTAGATATCCATAAGCATATGTATAGTTGCGATTTTGGGCAGGTATTACTCTTATGACAGTACGCCTGTCTATAAGGATTTATGGTGGGAGTTCAGAGAATGCGTGTATGTAGAGGATGACTCCCCCAGAAATAGTGGGACCTTCTGCATCCTGATCCGATTAGGACGCATTCTGAAAGGACTACGTTGACAAGAAGTTCTACGTAATAATCAACAAAATATTTTCATCAGGCGACTTATCATGGGATTTTGGAGAGCAGTAGTTCTTGTGATTGGATATGCTATGCCACAACTTTTCCTGTCAACAGTGCAGTGTAAAAAGGAGGCGATCGGTCAAAATGGAGAATGTAGCGATAAGAGGCTGTGTTGGCATGGTTCTTGCATCACTCATAGTAGGATCGTCTTTCTGATGGAAATCTATAAATATATCTGGTGCTTTTGCTGTGTTCTTGGTAATGACAGTAACCATTACGGCTTCTTACAGGTTCATAGCTCTTCTACTCTTGTTTTTCTTCACCTCCTCAAAGCTCACCAAATGTGGCGCTGAAAAGAAGCATGAAATTGATGCTCACTATAAAGAAGGAGGGCAGCGGGACTGGTTATAGGTGTTAATTAATAGTTCACTTGCCACGACATTGGCATTAGGAGTTTCATTTTTGATAGACTAGAACGACAACTGTTTGGGCTAAAAAAAAAGGCTCCTTTGGTGACTTGTTTAATTAGAGGTATTCTTGGGCACTATGCTTGCTGCAACAGTGACACTTGGTCTTCGGAAGTTGGTGTTATTAGTAGCACTCAGCCTCATCTCATCACTACCCTCAAGCATGCTCCGCGTGGTACAAATGAAGAAGTGACTATTTCAGGCCTTGTTGCAGCTGTAGCTGGAGGTGCTGTGATTGGGCTAACCTTTGTAGTGGCAGGGTTGTTCACAACAAGTTGTGAAGGCCAGTTGGCATCAAAGCAATTACTAGCATTTCCAATTGGTGCTTTTGAAGGCCTTTTCGGTAGTTTTATTGACTCTGTTTTGGGTGCTACAGTGCAGTATAGTGGGTTTTGCGCTGTACGGAAGAAGGTGGTAGGAAAACCAGGTCCAATTGTCAAGAAAATTTCTGGGAAAAATATTCTTAGCAACAACGAGGTGAATTTTGTTTCAGTACTGTTAACAATACTAGGAACATCTGTTGCTTGTTTGTATTTGTTCTAATTTTCCAATACTCGTTGATCTTGCTGAGTACTGGAATGCATAACTAAGTTTCTAGATACTTCCATTGCATTTTATAGTCTGTGTTGGGGTAAGGGTGGTAATGCTGCACCATGAATTTCTTTTATTTTGTTTTGCTGTAAAAAGAAAAAAAATATAAATAAAAATAATAATAATAATAAAAATCATAAAAAAAAATGTTTTCATTTGTTTTATGGAAAGCAAAAAAATAAAAAACATTTAAATTTGCAAATAGATATTCCTGAAAAAAATATTTTACACATGATTTAACGCTTCAACACTAATTTGTTTTCCTGAAGTAACTTTGACAACCATCAATGACGAAACAAGCTCAACGGAAAAAAGATATAAAAAATATATTTTTCTTTGATTTGCCGCATTTACACTCATTTCTGCATGATATGTTTTTTGCAAATCTCATAGTTTTCATGTAGAATTTGTAATAAGATTTTTCAGGTTGAGAAACAATCACAGTTTGTTGCTGAAGTGATTTTCAAGAATCACAAAATTCTTCAAAGAATACATGCTTTGCTATACAACTTGAAGGAGTTGTTACTCATCAGAAACATCTTGACATTTGCTGATACACAACAATATTTTGATGTTACACAACAACACTTTGCTGTTACACAGATATTTTTTGCGCATCTTGATGTTTTTTGTTACATAGCGACCATGCTGATACACTATTATTTTTGCATTTTTCCAAATTTCATGCCGTGCCACTATCCCATTTCTCCTTCAAAGACGATTGGCCATCCTCGTGTTGAAGCCATCTTCCATTTCCTTAACTTTCATGGCTTCACACACCCCTATTTTTCTGAGTTGCATACATCATTTACCTTATCTTTTCAGTTCATTTTTGCCTTTCCAGTTTTCCTTCTGAATAAAACAAACCCCCTTTCCATGATTACATTTTCTTGCCATAAACCTTGTTGCTACTGAGATATTTACATCTATAGTCCTACCAATATTTTTATAAACTCGTGTTGATTGATTTGGGATTCCTTAAGGCCCACCTTTCAACAGTCTTTCCCCCATCGACCTTGACACCTTATCTGGGATATAGACTAGAGTTCATTTTTGAGTACCTTGAGGCTTGCATGCGTTAATGGAAAGTTCTCTCGCTAGAAATCACGGGAATACATCAATGTCCCTTGATCGTTAGATTTTGCAAGTGGCTCGACATCAGCCCATCTATTCGCACTTCGCCAAATGTACTCGGGTACCTTGACACTCATTGACATCACTGTGAATTTGTCTCGCATTGGTTAACAACATTCATCAATGGCTGATAATCCAATGATTTCTCTTCATGCTCGACATCGACACATTCATTCGCATGAAGAGAATTGTACCATCGGTTTTGTAGCGGGTGAAGACTATACACTTTTTCATGATACCCTCAGTAGTTACAAAAGTTTATTTCAGATCTATGAGAGTACCACAGTTCCATATTCTTTTCCTTCCACATTTTTCATGATTCAGCAGTAGCAGTTCAGATTCCTTCACTTCCCATGATCCAGTTACAACAGCAGCAACAACATTAGCAGTTCCATTTTCCTGATCTTGCAACAGTGACACCTTCCATATTCCATCAGTCACAGTCAGATATTCTTTGCTCCAACAGTTACAACAGTTGCAGCTACAACACCAGTCACATTTTCTTGATCTAGTAGCCGCAACAACTACATCTACTTTTTGGGTAAGTGGAGGTATGTTCTTTTCTAAGCTTTAATCACACAATTCCTTATATGCTGACTTGAATGTTTTGGAAAATTTCCTCGCCATGCTCTCTTTCCTTCCATGACCTACACTAAGTTGCATGAGGGCATGCAACCGATTCAGTTGGGGGGGGGGATATATTCACTACCAGTATTCCATTTTTCCACTATTATCACTCCATTTTTCATCTCATTTATTGTTTACCAAATTTTCTTTTCCAACGACACTTTGTTGCATTTCGACTGATATACATATTGGCATGAATCATAGAGATAAAGAAAAATCTTTCTTATACTCAGTGATGTTCTCTTATGCACATTGATAGCTTATTATTTTGAGTGAGTATATGGCTAAATTATTGCAGCAAGAAAATCAATAAGTGAAATGAATGTTGTTAACTCAAGAACCAACATCTTTTGTATTCATGGTTGTCACACAAGAACCAACCATAAGAAAATTTCACATGTTGTTACACATGTATTACATGCTGTTACACATGTAATTTACATGCTGCTAGTCTTGTATGTCAAATCCTAGAAATATTCCTTATTAAAAAGACATCATCAATCAAAGCCATAGTTTAAATGCCAAAAGTTCTTAAGAATATTCATGCATGATTGCATGAGGACATGCAACAAGTTGAGTTGGGGGGTATGTTGGGCCTCATAAATGTCCTATTTTCATCCACCTTTCCCTTCATTATTCCTTACATTTCATCGTCCCATTAACCTTCCATCATACCATTTTCATAAATATATGTGGGTTTATCCTTATTATTTTCCATTGTATTCATTTTAGTATTATAATTGAATTTATGATTAAATATTAGAAAAATGACATATTTTCATTATAAATCAAGGTTGGATGAGTTTGATGATGTGAGAAGGCATATGTGAAGATTTCAACAAAGTCAAATATTACCACCTAGTCTCAAATTCGAATTTCGTCTTCAAGCTTTGAAGATTTGAAGAATATTTGGGACAATCATTCAAGCATATTCAAAGGAGAAGATCATGGAGATTTTGATAGGATATCTTATCCAAGATATGAGTGGAGAATTTGAAGGAATAAGTTGAGAGAATAGTGGATCTGTAATTATGACACTCTTCAAGACCTTCATGTATATAAGAGAGTGCTCTCTCTTCATGATGCAATTCATAATTTGGGGGGAGTTAGAGAATCATATCATTCATAATTGGGGAGTTGGAGTTAGAGTGGGGAGATCATGTTATTCATAATTGGAGGAATGTAATTCATAATTTGGTCTTGTAATTAGGAGAAGGGGATTCTTAGCTTTGTTATTGTTTCATGCTTTGTCATTTGAATCTTGTAATATAATTTGAGATTGATATATTGTGTGAGCTCACATATGTCATTTGTCTTTCAACTCTTCACATGTTGTATTGTTTTTCCCTTATGACATTTCAATGCTTTCCTAGATTAATTTCATTTCAACAATTTAGATTAGATTACTTCTACTTCATTCCTACATATATAGTGCGTGTGCTTCGTAATCCTACAGACCTAAGATTGACAAATTAAATAGTTGGGCAAATACTACAACGCAATTGAATGACAATATTTATGCCTAACATTTGTAAGCCCACATCCAAGCCTCTGCCTCCTTATTTTATTTTTTTACCACCATCAACCTATTCCAATGGTTCATACAGCTGGTCGAGGGGCCATTTGAACCATTGCTCTAGCATATTTCATTGATCCATGGGTCATTTTTCAGGGATATCTGCATGGAAAGTTAGAACAAACCAGGTTGGTCGACCTCGATTTTACTAATGCTTCTAAATTCCCCCACATGGATACCCGCCTTCATGGATTGCACTACATTTCTTGATGATGAGTTCTAGTGGAAATGGAATATTGATAACATCCCCCTATGGGATTCCACTTTGTTGTGTCTCCACGACCTACCGGTATTTGGTACTACCGGAGAAGTGGCACACTGCACCAAATTCTTGATCAACAGAATGCACAACAAACCCATGTGGCTATACCAAGCCTACCCAATCCATGTATGGGACATCCACATTCTCATTGGGCTGTCCATGCAATGATAGGATGTCACTGAAGGATTCAAATATTGGGGAAGCATGGTAAAAAGAAGGGAGAGTTGATCTTGTATGAAAAATATGGCACATGCCATGGAGGTCGAGGAGTGCACATTGGCTCGATTAATGATGATCAAGTTTATATGGCTTGCTATCTGATCAGAGGGAAAGTGATGCATAAGTACCTAAAGGGAGAGTGTACTTTGGATGCCATTGCAGTGGTGGAATTCAATAAGAATGGTGCCCCTATGAACTGGTGCAAATATCTTCTCATCGAACTATTCTAGGCTAGTGCGAATGTGCATGATCAACCGAGATATTTTATCTATGGATGATTTTTCATTGCCTTCTCCATGTGGAAGTGGAAACCTTCATGGGAGCCAACATTGCTCACAATTTAGATGGTCGCATCACCAAGCTCTTTGACCCATGGAATTTTCATCTTTAATCTACCAACGAGGTTGTTCATAATGGATCCTTTTCACAATGGTATGATGATCTCATTACTGTAACACAATGGCCCCGAATTCCACAGGTGTTGCTCAATAGGCATACCCATAATATATGGTTCAACATGAGTCGGGATCATACATTTGTGCAACCTCTAGGGGAGGACCTATCTCATTTTCATACACAACTATTACCATTTTAATTGGATGAAGTTGGGCTCGATAAAGAAGTAAGATTGTGGCATGGGGTAACTGTTGAAAAGAAGAGGACCCGTGTCTCTTATGCGATGCCCACCATTGCATAATGTTCCACTCTAATGGAGACATCGGATGTTGGTGCTAGCGGGAGAAATGTGACTCGAACACCTACTAGTTCAGAGAACAAGCCAGATGAAACTAAAGAGGAATAATTTCTTGATGGCCCACTCTTGATTCCATTCTCTTCCATTCCTGATGACTCCACGATCTCAAGTAAGCAATTGCGGGATGTTCCGTCGGTGACACTATCATCACTGAGGCTACCTCGCTTTCCTCCATCCCACTACAAATTCATATTGTGCCACTTTCTGTGTATACCACCCCCCCTCTAGTGCATACCATACCACCCCATATGTGCTTTAAAATTTTGAGCGTAATCCCTTCCCCATCCACCACTCCCATCATCCATATCCTTGATGCCCCTCTCAAACAACTCCAACCTTCCATTATTGTTGAGGAAGCCAACCTTCCCCAGAACAGTGGGTCCACCATGGTTTCAACCACACCTCCAGTATCCCTGCCCCACACTCATTTTGATACACTTGCGACCAATCCTACTGCTCAACCGACTACTACTATTGGTCCACTCAAATTTCCAGTCACCCAACACTCAACTCTCAAGCCAGTCAATTAGATACAACCCAAGACATGGCATAACCCTAATGTTTTGATGGATAAGGACCCTCCACAGGACCTATTCAACACCTAGGATGATACTCATTCAGCGTAGAGAAAAAATTCTATCAAGGGACTAATTGCACCTTTTCTACATAATCCTCAACAACGACGAACTATCTTGGAGATCTTCTTAGAGAAGATAGAGGTGCTAACAACACTTCCACCAAAGGTCACCGATCAACTTTTATGGAGTCCCAAAGAGCACTCACCTAGACCAGAGGGTGTTGGTAACCCGAGTTTTTCATATCACTCTATCACAAGTGGTCATCCACTTTCTTCGCGACCACCTTAGGATTCCATTTCCATTAATGGAGAATTGTCCACATGGGCTACACCACAGATTCTACACTTTATATGGGCCTCAAATGATCAACTTGAACAAAGGATCAAAATAGCTAAACAAGCCAATCCAGCCGTCACACATCAAACATAATCCTTACGCGAGGTTGTCACTAAAGCCACTGTTGCCACAAAAATTGAGCGGAATTTGTAGTTCTAGGACAAATCCACTAGTGCAGCCATTGCCGGCAAGTTTTCTCAAGTCTAGTCATCTTTCCACTAGGTCCTTCCTGAACTGCCAAAAGGTATCACACCAGTTGCACCACTTTATTGAGTTGACCTTATTATTGACACCTAGTCCTAGTTTGATTCCAAAAAATATACTCAACAACAAGAGGTAGTCGTGTTCAATTGAAAGGAAACAGAGTAACCCAAAAATCTCCTCCAAAAGATTACATATGCAATTCAATAAATTTTCAATGTTAAATCCATGTTGCATGCATGGGATGAGGAATGTCGTCGACTTGGTTGTATGGTCACAAATTGGGTTGGGTTGTTGGACCAATGTAGTAATATTGTCGAAGAGTTGTGCACTAGGCTTAAAAATATGCATGCAGAATCCTAGACCATTACTGATCCGATAGATCAATTGGCTAAGTTTGTAGAGATCCAAGCTGAGGATGATAGGATAGATTCCATGGATGAAGTGAACAGAGCCGCCAAGACAAAACTCTGATAGTTTTAACCTACAGTATAAGTGGAATACATTCCACTGCAACAATTGGATGCCCTTGCTGATACAGATTGGAATGCTCTGTTGGCTACCAAGCTTGAGGTACTCGATGCTAACACTGCGCAAGAATTTGTTGCAAGCACATCAATTTTGGTGAGGAAATCGAAGGATAGAGTCAAGAAATATGACAGTTTTCAAGAGCAAGCACTACATATTGTCCTAGAGTTGGGCCCTCTGTTTGAGGGAGAGTAGATAAAAGAAGTGACAGGTTGACTTAGGACGAGTCAAGGAGTGTGGTTGGGGCATGTTGGGCCCTCCATTTTGAAGAACCAGTTTTGTAGATGCATAAAGTTTTTGCAAAACCCCAAAGCACATAAACATTAGATAAAAGGGGTGGAAAGCTAATTACCTGTGCGCTAGAAAAGACAAAGAGTGATGTGCCAAATGGAGGAAGAAGTGGAAAATCCTATAAGCTTAGAGCGCAAGAAAAAACAAAGTGGAATCAAGAAACAAGAGGAATGGAATCAAGAAACAACCAATAAAATGATATAAATTGGGGAAAATGTAATGGGAAAGGGTTGAAATTTTAGAATGGACATTTGTTTTTCTATAGTGTTTTGTTGATATTCCATTGTTGTATGAGATTATTTTGATAGGATCTATTTTCCAAGTGAACAACTAATTCTAGTTATGTTGTGTAAGTTGTGATATGAAAGCCCTTCCCTGTGATCACCAGTCTGAGATATAATAATATATAAAGGAGTTTTCATGCATACAAAATTTGTTGTGTTATGGATGAATGCTTGGTCTCTTTTTTCATGTAATATGTCATGAGCTGTGTATTTACTAATTGCATTACTATTTTAGACATTTTCTGTAATGTATGTGTTTAATTTAACATAGTGCAACACATATTGTTCACTGTCTTTATTGACCTAAGGATTCATATGCTATGATATGTTTACACATAAGTAAGGAACTGTGCTATGCTATACTAGATCTAATGATGTGTCCTCTGCAATTTTCTTTATTATGCAATGTCTTGGTTGTGCTTCGGGTGAGATCTCCTTTCCTTGCGGAAGGTTGAATATGCCAACACAACTAGACTACAGTGGTACCTTTTTTGGTAACCCCCTAGAACCCCTAGTCTCCATCTCCATTCCAACACTCTTTTGGAGTTAGATGATGCAGGATCTTTCCTGCAGTGAAAACGTTATCAATATATGCAAACCATGGCGAGTTAGTAGATACTACAAAGAGATGTTCATCTGGAAAGTAATCTTCTACTAGAGGTTCATTTCCATTAGATATTATTCTATAGAGAAATTCAACAACTACATTATATTTTCTTGGTTTATCTAATATGGTAATATTGAATTCTTGTAATAAAATAAACCATCTAGTGATCTTTCCATTGGCGACTGGTTTTTTCATTAAATACTTAATAGTAGCATGATTAGTATGTAAGATTACCATATATCCTGTAATGTAGTTCCTAAACTTGTTTATTGCATGAATAACAAAAAAAAACTATTTTTCAGCTACTGTATAGTTCAATTTTATGGAAGAGATATTCTTGCGGACATAATAAAGTTCATACGGGTCCTTTCCTTCTTTTTTTCCTAGAACAACTAAAATGGCGGTGTTTGATGTGTCTGTGGAAATATAAAACAATAGGGACCATTCGGGCCCTCTTAAAACATGAGCCTTAGACACTTTGATTTTTAGTTCATCAAGTGCATGCTAGTATGTTTCTATCCATACAAACTCACTATCTTTGTTAAGTAAAGAAAATAATGGATGAGCAATTTGTGAAAAAATTTCAATGAATCAATGATAATAACCAACATATCCCAAGAAACTTCGTACCTTGTTTTTCAAAGATGGAGTTGGAAAGTTTAATATTACCTATAATATTTAAAGATCTACTTGGATACCTTTGGTTGAGATGTAGTGTCCTAGTACAATGCCATCAATTAACATCATCAAACATTTTTCATTATTGAGCGCAACATTAGATTCTTTACACGTTATCAATGTTTTCTCTATATTTTCTAATTCGTCATCAAATTATTCCCCATAAGTCTTAAAATCGTCCATATATGTATTTCCATACATTCATGAATTAAATCATGTAATATACCAATAAAAACTCATTGAAAGGTGGCGAGGGCATTGCATAACCCGAATCGTAGAACACGAAAGGAAAATGTCTCCCAAGGACAGGTGAACATTGTTTTG
The DNA here is from genome assembly GCA_009831015.1 of Picea engelmannii. Lineage (NCBI taxonomy): Eukaryota > Viridiplantae > Streptophyta > Pinopsida > Pinales > Pinaceae > Picea > Picea engelmannii. Next base: position 1,648,633 of record ML776681.1, on the reverse strand, counting down.
TCTTGTTCTTTGGGTGCAATTTGGATATGGTTATAACCACTAAATCCATCGAAGAAAGAAAAGTATGTATTCCCAACTAACGTATCCAAGATCTGGTTAATGAATGGGAGTGGGAAATTGTCTTTGTATGTTTCTTTGTTGAGTTCTCTATAGTCGACAAAAGTTCTCCATTTATTGTTTTTCTTTTGTACTATGACTATAGGGGAGACCCATAAACTATAAAAAAATTGGGTAGATGAAGTTGGCTATGATAAATTTCTATAGCTCCTCCTTGACTATGTCTTTCAGTCCCATATTCATCTAACACTAAGGTTGGTGGATGGGTTGTGATCCTTCCTAATATATATGTGATGTGTGCATAGGTCAGGATGGATTCCCTTCATTTTAGAGTAATCCCAGGTGAAGGAATCATTGTTCTTTTGCAACACTTTAACCAATCAATATTTTTGTTGTTCAGTTAGTCCCTGGTTTATTTTCAAGGTTTTCCATGGGCTGATTTCTATGGTTTCTATAAGGGATCCTTGGTATTTTTCTATTTTGGATTCATGTTCTATGGGAGAGATGCTTGTTGAGGCTAGAGAAGCCTATGTTTCTGTTTGCATCACATGATGAAGAATATGTGTGTTTTCTGAGGAGGAAGAAGGTATAAAATCATTGATTTCATCATCCTTTGTTTTATCTCTTATGGCTAAGTATTGATCTATGGAGAGGAGTTTATGGGCTTCTCCTTCTTTCTTACTATCTTGTTTGTCAACCCATAGTGGTGTCTCTAGGTCATTTCTAGGTTTGGAGGGAGGATAGAGGGTTAATGTTTTGTGGATTCCTCATGGGAGATGGCCATATTGGATGATCTATAGTCGATGTAAGAATCTGCGATGGACCCAAGGCCTTCTTAGGATTAGAGGATACCCTCCCAAAGAGGTTTTTGGATGTAGGACCATAAAGTCAATGAGATATTCCCATGATTCTATTGATATCACTATATATTCCAAGATTCCCTCTCATTTAATGGTTGATATGTTAGCTAGATGGAGTAAATTTTGGATTTCCCTAAGGCTCATAAGTCCTAAGTCTTGCATGGTATCGTGTTTCATAACATTGGTGGCAACTGCAAGGTCAATTAATGTGTTACTGATGAGTGTATTGTTGATCTGCACATTAACTAATGGATTTCCCATATCTGAGTATTTAGCTACAAGAACTCCCCCCATCATTAAGTCAGACATTTTTCCCATGACATGGACGGTTTGGGTATCCTTTTGTTTTCTATCGGGTTTCCTCAAGTAAATTTATTGTAACACTTTTGAATATATGGGCACATCCGTGATGGTTTGAAATAACGATATTTTGACACACATTTTTGAGCTCTCCCAGGAAGTCAAACTTAGGCTGAGTAAAATGTTTCTCTAGGTGTAACCTTTCTAGATAGGGTGGGTTTTGAAGTTTAGGGTGGGAATTATTAGATTTTGAAGGTTACTGATATTGTTTTGGTTCTAATTCTTCATTTTAGACATCCTCATTAAAATATTCAATACTAATATGAGGTTTTTCCTTGGTTAGTGTCTTCCGATATCGAAGATGGATATCGTTGCAGTCCAAGGAAGAGATGGAATAGGTAGGGTAGGTAGAAATTCCAATAGCTTGTGTTGGTTGGCATGACCATCCGTTATTAGGGTTAGGAATGGTTTGTTTAGGTAGTTTTGGTCTAGGAGGGGTGGATGTAAATTCTCATATTTGGGGAGGAGGAAGAAGTTGTATGGGTGGATTTTTCATAGGCTGTTAAGGTCCTCCTGCAATAGGATTTCTCCACCCCTGTTTCCATAACTAGTTTGGAGGAGGAGGAGCCACCCATTGTTGTGTTGGAATAACCCATGGTTGAGAAGCATATTGCATGGAAGGGTTATTCCAATATGAATTAAAATATTGAGATTGATCTTCAATCATACCTTGAGGTTTGGGATGCTAGGGTCACTTTTGAGAGACAAAGCATAATTGTTCTGGTACTTTAGCTTGATGATAGATATCCTTTATTCTTGGTAAATATGGACAATTGTGAGTAGCATGGTCCTCACTGCATACTCTGCATACCTCAATCTTATCCAACGCAAATTCTTTCCATGGGTGCCTCATTCTACACTTTGGGAAAAAATAATTCCAAATCTTGTTCTATCTCTTCTTTCTTCTTCCTCGTTTGCAATGTGTCCAATTGAGAGCTTAGGGAACTAAGTGTATCAGTATTGAAGTATTCTAACATATTTTTTATTTCTTCCCTCATAACTCCACCTCCCGTAATTTTTCTAGTTCTTTCCAGTATATCCCTTGGTCCTCGTTTTTTATGTGCTTCTATAATATTTACAACAAAGTTATAAGACAATGTCATATTCCAATTGAGATATGCCTCATCCACCCATCAAGTTGAGAATTTCTATGCAGTCATCTCAGACTCTTCTCAGAAATAAGACACATCATATCTCAGGAGATAAATCTCCTTTCCTTTCCCTCTGTAAGTTATAGTTAAACCGTTCAACATAATATTCAAGGCTCTCATATTCATGTTGCACCATCCTGAAGAATTCCTCTCACATTTATTTATCCTTGCAGCAGTCTTTGTATTTTTGTAGAAATTTCTTCATTTTTTGGTCCCATGTGTGGATGTTATCCTTACCAAGACCCATGAACCAATGTAGTGCAACATCCTTGAGTGTGGCAAGGAAAGTTTTTAATTTCTGGGCATTCGACACATAGTCGTAGCTTCTGAAAAGTATGTTGAACTCTAAGAGGAAGGCGTTAGGATCTTATTTAGATAATCCATGAAAATTAGATAAGGATGAATGATGGATTTTCTTTATTTTAGTCTCTTCATTCAATCCTCTGAACGAGAATCTGAAATAAAAGGTTTCTTCCTTGACAATTTCACGTGCCATTTCTCTTCACGGGTTGTCTTTTGTTTCTACGGGTATTTCAGGAAAGATGAATTTCTTGGAGTGGTATTGTTCACTGATCAAACCTTCGAAAAGTGGAACCTCTATGTGGATAGATCGTTGTACAATATTAGATTCATGAGGTGAGGTCTCTGGCTTCTTTTTGGAGAGAAAACTTGTTGTAGGTGACAGGTAGTTTGGCTGATTGTGCTCCTTTCCCTCTTGAGATTGACTTGAACTATTAGTTTTTCGGGAGTTTTTGGATGAACTAATAAATATGACTTGGTGATATATAACTTTGGGCATATAAAAGGTTAGAAAACATTCTATGAATTGTTGAAAATAAATCATATCACTCAATCTACTGAAATGAAAATCCACACAACTATTGAAACAAAAAATACCCTTTTTGACAGTTCCTCGACAATGACACCAAAAATAATGGAATTTTCAATTATTTCCTAATTAACTTAGTGAGAAACTCAATATTTGTTCATTTAATTATCAATCCAAGTTCATATATTACTTACAATATTTCATGCACCGTATATGCAAGTGTAGTGTTGTAATCGCTAAGGAGTTCTAGTACTTCGAATGTCAGAAGTTGAGATTTCAAGATAATTAAGTCACCGAGATATCCTACTTCTCAAATTGCAGGAAAATGAATATAGCACTTGCAGGAAAATAAAATCACACTTGCGAAAAATGATTCACACTTACAATAGTGTTGTGGAAAAGTTTCCCCTGCAAACATGTGAAAAAAACCTTGGATCAAGACCCCTTTGATCGAAGATAGAGAGAAACAAATGGTTTAATACTTTCCCCATCGATCCACTCTATATGTCAACAATAAAAATGATAAGAGAAGGATAAGTGATGCACCTCTTTTATGTCGATTTTCCTCTCTTCTCCAACTGTTTATCTTGATGTCCAATATCTTGGTGCAAGAGAAGTCTTGTAAAGAACACAACAATACCTTCTTCTTCTTCTACACTATATTGTTAAGAATAATAGATCTATCTATGATGAATTAGACAACAATATACATGCATATAGTCAACACATAGGCATGAGGGGAATATGCCAAGTTATATATTAATGGAAAGAAATCAATAGTGAAGCACTTACAATCTCAATCTTGATGTTGCAACAACTCCTCCAAGCTCTCCTCTCTAGCCCCTTTAATGTCACAAAATCATAAGTATGATGCTCTAGGTTCTCTCCCCTTTCACTCAAGTATGTCATCCATTATATAGGCATTGAGGCATGTTGGACATGAAGTTTGAATAACTAAGTTTTGAAGAGTGCACGCAAAAGCAGGAAAATGAGCAGTTTGTGGAGTCAAAAAATAATTCAAAGTAGGCGAAAAAGAACGAAAGAAAGAAACAATTCAGAATAAAAGTAAGAAAGTGACAGTTCAAGGCTAAATCAAGAAAATAAACATGCTAGAAAAAAATAAGGAAAACAACTAGAACATGTTAGGGTTTCGGGATAAACTATTAGGGTTATGAGCCCTAACTCTATGTATAAATATGTAATGGGTTGGGAAAGAATAAGTTGTTGCTGAAAAAGAGAGATTATGATGTTGAGAGTAAGAGATTAGGTTGCATATGAGTGAGAGAGTTTTTGCATAAAGAGAGGAAAGAATTGCAGAGTGGATAAGATAGAGTGAGGATTTGATATGGTATATCTATTATAAGCGCAGTGCATAGGATTAGGGAGATTACTACATGAATATTAATAAAGAAGTCGTTCATTGTGGACATAGCCCAAGGATTGGGTGAACCACATTAAAATGTGTCTCTATGTGTTGATATAGATTTTATGAGCAGAAAAAAATGAACATAGATTATTATTATTAATAACAAAGAGACACAAGGATCAATAAAAGAGATACAATAAAATTGGCTTCTATTCAATAAAGAAATATGTTGAAACTGTAAAATGCAGACTGAAAACAAGCTTGCTAGAATGGTGACAGCTTATCTTTGAGAAGAGATGTGATGACTGCACTAATTCACAAGAAGATGATTACAATGAGGCTCTGAAATAATTTTTACAATAAACATGAATGCCAAAACCCTAGAAATCCAAAAACCTAATGCTAGGAGATGAAGCTCCAAAATTCATGTGGGCCCCATTTGGTTAAGTTAGTACATCAACTTTCCGATGTCGTAACGTTTGTATACGATATTTTTTTTAGGCGCATGATAGCTGGTTGGAAAGGTATATCCGAGGAATATACATTAGTACAACAATATCTAAATTCATCTACATTTTGACTACGATGATCCCTAGAAACAATGTTTAGGGTCTCAAAACAACCCCGAAAGTTTAGGACTTGAAAACTAGGGAAAAACTACCAAACTGAAAAAATACCAAGATGAGCTAGTTGGAATAGGTGGGTGGAAAATGATATGAACCTGGATCAATCCTCCCCCCTTTGGGAGCAATGGTATCCATTTTTTTTAGTGTCCCCGTCAGATGAGGAAATTTCTGTTGAATTTTCCCCCAGGTGAGCGACTTTCCTTGGTGTAGGAGCTACCTTGCTTTGACAACCTGATAAAGTTGGATCCTCTGCTGGAGAGTAACCTTGACCTATGTATCCAATATCTGATCAATGGATGCCTATTCCATGCATTCATGGTTGATCTTTGTTCGTGTCAATAATTCTACTATCTTTGAGGTGTCCAATAATGGTGGAAAATATGGTCGAAGGAGATTCACATTGCACATTGGGTGCAACCCAAGGAAGAGGGGAATGTTGAGCTCAAAATCATTGTCTCCAACAAACTTGGTGATGGTGTAAGGTCCATAACGGAGTGGAAAAATCTTCCGATGGGGCCCTGTAAAGCGTTCTTTCTGCAAGTGCAACAAAACATTTTCTCCCACCTAAAACTTGTGTGGAACCCGATGTTGATCACGATGTTGCTTGTACTTGGCATTGGAACTCTATAAAATATCATGAACCTGTTGGCAGATGTGATGGATCCTCTTAATGAATTGGGTGGCTTTGTTATATTCAGTTGAAGCATGCGATGAGTCTTCCTGGGTAGCTACAAGGGGTAGTGCAACATCCATGGGATTTAATGGTTGAAACCCCATCCCCACCTGAAAGGGGTTGTGGTCAATTGAGCTATGTATGGCTCTATTGTTGTTGTGTTGAACATAGGGAAGTATCTCATCCCATGTGTGGGGATGCTTGGAATTGTACATGCGCATAATATGCACAATCATGAAGTTGATGATCTTGGTTTGTCCATCCATTTTGCGGTGGAAGGAAGTGCATTTGGTGAGCCTGGTGTCTAGTAGTGACCAGAGGCTCGACCATAATGTGCTAAGGAACTAGCTGTCCCAATATGAGATAATGGTTTATGGAATCCCAAAATTTACTCACACTCATTCAAAGAAGAGATTGGTAGTGGTATCCATTGTGATTCTCTTTTTACAGGTGGTCAAAATCAACATCTTGGAGAAGAGATCAACAACCACAAAAAAAATTCATTTCCCCGCTTGGTGGATGGAAGGCCCAAAATGTAGTCCATTGAGATGGATTCCTAGGGAATGTCAGAAGTAGGAAGAGGGGTGTACAAGCCTTGTTTATTAGTGTATGGTTTGGAAATAGTGTAGGCAGTGGAGGACTTGATATACTTGCTAAAATCATGTCAAAGTTTCGACAAGTAGAAATGTTGTCACAACACTTCCACTGTCTTCTCTACGCCGAAGTGTCTTGTAACCTAAATGTAGTGAGATTCCCAGATTAGCTTCCCTTGCTCGCTTGATGGAATGTAGAGATGGACCAGATGGCACAAAATCTCATCCTGAAGATGAAAATTAATGACAATTGCGTTTGCGCCCAACATTTGGTAGGTGTTGGTGAAGTCAGGATATTTTTCTTAGAGCCGGGGCCATCTAGAGGTCTCATGGACACAATATTTTGGCACCGTGGTGAGTGTCGTGACTTTATGTAAGCTGAGGAAATCAGTGACCCAATTGGTACTTCCTATCTTATACTTGATGTTGGGGTGGAACTGTTGCAAGTATGTGGACCACTTCTGATGGCGGTCATTCTACAACTTTCCTTGTGTCTGCATGAACTGCAACAACTTATGATCAGTTTGGCTGATTTTATCCTTCCCGAGAATGTAATGCCTCCATTGGCGATAGGCTTGCACAATGGAGTACATTTATTTTTCATAAGTAGGGTACTTATGGAATACATCTGATAGTGTATGGCTATGATAGGCCACAAGGTGGCCGTGTTGAGTGAGAATTGTTCCCACAACATAATCTAAAGCATTTGTCTCAATCTCAAAGGGATATTGTAGGTCAGGTAATGAAATCACTAGGGCTGAGAAAAAGTGTTGCTTAAAATCATTGAACACTCATTGTTGGGATAAGCCCCACACAAATGTTTCCCTACCACCACCCCTAGTTACCTTGTTGAGGGACTATGCAATATGGGAGAATCCCAACATGAACCTGTGATAGAAATTGGCAAGCCCTAAGAAGTTTTGAAGATCAATGAGTGTGGTTGGGGCTGACCAGTCACATATGACCTTGATATTGGATGGATCTATATGAACATCATGCTCATCAACAATGTATCCTAGGTACTGGACCTTGTACATTCTGAAGGATCATTTTTCCAAGTTTGCATATAGCTTGTGCTGCTGCAGGGTGTACAAAACCTGCTGAATATGTTGCAAGTGCTCTGCCCAAGTCTTTCTATAGATGAGGATTTCATCTAGATACACCAATAAAAAATAATCGGTGAAAGGTCACAACATATCATTCATCATACTCATAAAAGTTGTTGGGGCATTTGTCAAATGAAAGAGCATGACTAGCCATTAAAAAAGACATTCGTTTGACTTGAAGGCAGTGTTCCATACATTTTTCTTCTATATTGGGACTTGATGGTAGTCAGACATCATATCAATATTACTGAAGTATTTGGATCCCTTGAGTTAATCAAGGATATCATTGATTCTAGGAATCATGTACCGGTTCATGACTGTGATTTTATTTAGGGCCCGATAATCAATGCAGAGTTTCCAACTCATATTTTTTTTCTGCACCAGCATGATTGGGCCTCCAAAAGGTGATGAGATGGGTCGTATATGCCCCTTATGGAGTATTTCTTGTATCTGACACTTGATATCCTAATTTTATACTAGAGAGAAGTGATAGACTGGCCCATTAGCTAGTGATGCTCCAGGGGTCATATTGATGGAATGATGGACCTAACAGTGCAAAGGTACCCCAGTAGGTGAGGAGAAGATGTCTTTGTATTCTTCCATGACCTTATCCACTTGCTTCTGCTGCGTGGAGAGGTTGATCATAGATGCTCTGTATGTGGCTGTAATCTTTCACTCACTCTAAGAGAGAATCACAAAGAAGACACACATCCCGGTCTAAGATATGAACTTCTTGCATTGCTTGGCAGAGATCAAGAAAATGGCACTAGGTGGGACTATGTCAGGTCTCTTGTACAGATTCTTGTTCAAAGAAATAATAACACTACGAGGCCTAGACTCATGTACAACATGAAGTTTCCATAAATAAGTTTGTCCCAAAATAACATCACAAACTTCAAGGGGAACAACATCACACAATAGCTCATATTTGAAGGGCTTGATGTCATACGACATGAAAAAGTGTTGGCTAATGTGAAGATTGATTCCTTGGTGGAGCCATCCGATGGTGTATGGATGCAGGTGAAACATTATTGGTAGGGATAGACTCTTGTTGACCTCCACTGAGATAAGGTTATTTTTTCTACCACTATCAACGATGAAGTGCAACGGGGTGCTTTTCACCCACATCTGTGAATGAAAGAGGCGCTCACCATCTTCTTTATCATTAAGTTCACCGGGTTGGATCTTGGTGGTAGGAACTATGGCAATAGGTTCTGCGTCAATAATACATCTCCCTTTTTCTATTTATGACTCATAGTCATAAACCACATATGATTCATAGGCTTTCACCTCAGCCAAAAATGATTCATTTGAGTGGTAATCAACATTGTTATTCCACGGGCTCTTATGGAAGTCACACCACTTCCTGGTATCTTTATTTTTCTTTCCATTTTCCTTCTTTGATTGCAACTTAGAATGGTTGTACTAAGGTTGTCCATATTTTATATTCCCTTTGTTTAGCGGGTTGGGGCTGCCCTTTCCCTACTTCTGTTGTGAGGGGTTCCCAAACCCAAAATGTCGCGTATTTTGTTTAAGCTTCTGCTTGATTATGACAACATATCGATAGGCCACGCCCAAGGATGAGATGTATAGAAAATACATTTATTATTGGATATATCTATTCATACCACTGTGATACTTGAGCACCATATTTCTCTTTCAATGTTTGATACCCAACTTGGTGTGCAAGGTATGGAAGATATTTTTGAACTCTGGCACTACTTGGTCTCCTTGTTTCCACAGTGTGGTCCATTTTGTATGCAGGTCGTCATAACTTACAAAATGGTAGTATTGTTACTTAATAGCATCCCTGAAGGATTCCTAGGTGAGTGCGACTATAAATAATGAGGGTTTTGTTGAGCACTCAACACACCCTAAAAATTCTATGTCAATTTTTCACTTTTTGGGTACCACTCAATCTTTGCACTGTCTGAATTCATTTTATTTTTCTTTTGAGAAATATTTTGTCTTTCTTATTATTTTCACTCTTGCTAGCTATTCAAGTTGTCTAACTTATGAAAACCCCAAGAATTGAAAAAATATTAACACTTAAATAAGGAATCAAATAGCCAAAACACTTCACCCGATGCACTTCAGATTTCAGCATCGAGAGGAATTAAGGTACGTAAAAGAATCACTCAGGAAAAACCAAAGTTTTCGAGCACCGATATTCATCAGAATTGATGAAAGGAAGATATTGTGTCACTATGGATATCTCCGATAGCAGATGCCTGACGCGCTTGTTGGCATCGGAGAAGACCAAATCGCGACGAGAATTCTGACTATGCTTAATAGTTCTCCCCGATCATTGAGTCCTGAAGCGTCTCGGCATCGGGAGCCTTCGAAGAAGCTAACCCAAAGAAAAATGCACAATAGGTTTATCCTTGATCACTGATCACTGATATATTTTGGCATAGGCAATCTCAGGTCTAGTTTAGAGCACACAACTTGAATAAAGTCCAGAGTCCGACCCATACTCATGAGTTAAGTCTTTGTTCTTTAGTGCCACGTGTCCCGAGCCAGTTGTACCACATCATCACTGATCTGAAAATGGAAGGTACTTGTTTAAGGGTGCAAGGTATCCATTTTCCATAATTTGAAATGTGAGTTATACACTCCAATGTGACCTCTGAAAATGTGAGAACTTACTATTTCTTATACAGAGATAGACTGTAGGAGCATTTACCGGACATGTCACCTCTAAAGAGAGGATGAGTTCCAGAGGCTACCTGGCCCTTTACAGGCTCTGCCTAAAGAAATAATAAGTAAACACTTAGAAGTTAACTAAATTTTAATAAGACCTTGCTTCATGTGTTTTAATAGGCAAGATTGGTTCATGTGTTAAGTTTCTTGCTTGTTCTTGTGAATATTTATGTGTGAGGTAATGCTCTTTTACATGCTTAAATATGTGTTATAAATCAATACACAACCATA
>ML776681.1:1549377-1630582 GCA_009831015.1 Picea engelmannii | reverse complement strand
CTTTGAAAATTGACCACTTTTTAGACCCCTGGTCCAGATTCTGATCAATCACCATACGATCAAATCGATCAGAGTCAGAGGTTTTTCTCAGAAGGATAACAACGAAAAAATTCACCACACATTACCGATCCTCGATCTTCCCAATAAGACGGTGACACGACGGGACGTTTTAGCACTAAGATACGTTTAGATTCGAAGCATTTAAGGAAGTAATTAATTCCAAATCTCTCATTAGTTATTACTTTGTGTGCATATCAAATTAGCCATTTTAAATTACAAATAAGCGCATCACCCTCCGCGCCTCTGTCGTCAACCCATTATGAACTGAATTGCAGAGATTCAGCGGTAGATTTTGTTTGAATTTCACTCATAACCTGAATTAATTAGTTGATACGACATGGTAAGTTCTTCCCCATTTAAATTATTTCAAGCTATTCGTAAATGAGACCATTTTATGTGCAAAGTAGTTCAGAGCATCCAGAGGAGCGAGATGAGCAATTCAAAATCTTCCAAGATCCTGTGAGTATTAAATAACTAGGTTTAGAAAGCGTTACAGGTACGTACCAGTCTGGATTTTTCATGTTTACGCTTCATACATGTATTTTACCCAGTGTTTCTCTATATGCAGTCTCTAAAGGATTTTAGTTTGTAGGAAAGAGATTGACCGAATGTTGGGAAAAATGGCCCGGGAACCTCATCGAGCAATTCAAGAAAATGGGCCGAGAGCGAGAGGAACTGGGTCAAAATCAACAAGGAAATGAAGGATATCAGACTCCCTAATTTTGGCATTCCCAATGACTTCATCGACTTGCGCGACATGGTAAAATCGCACACCGATCAAGATTCATCATGGGCCGAATAAGTAGCCGAGGTGATGGATACGACGCCAGGTCAGTTGTGACAGTTTATGGAACACCTGATCAAATACCGGGCTATGTTGCAACAGTTAAGTTCCAGCATAGTCAAGTTTTGGGCACATGCGATAGAGATAAGAGAGATTTACACAGCCCCGATGGAACAACATAGAGTCCCATACGCCAACACCTGTGAGGAGCTATTCATCAACTAGTCAGAGTATGAGAAGAGTCACCCTTTTAAGTGATATCTTGAGATGATTGTTAGAAACACTGATAGGAGAGAGCACCACATGGTGAATTTGTTTTTCTTATCTGCACTTTAGTCGTTACTTTTAGTTAATTTTATGTTATAAATAAGAGCATCGACCGATTAGTTCAAGGTCGATGGTTGTTGCAAGAAACTCTCATTTTTTGTTTTGTTAAGAATTATATTGGAGCTACCTTGAATTGAGAAGTCCTTCTAGACTAGAGACAAAGTTGTGTTTTCATCAAATGAGTGTATGATTGGATGTGGAGAAGAATTATTTCCTATCTCATCTCATGAATAGATGTTGTAACAAGTAAGAGCTATCAAATCTGTTGTTAAGTTATCTGATGCAATGTTTTACAGTTCTTTTCTTTAATGATGAAGAAAAATCATTGTGTTATTATGTGATGGATAATTAGAGATAAGTGAATTATTTTACTTGCCATTATCTTTATTGCATGTGTGTTTTCTTCTGATAATTAGTATCTCGGTCAGAAATTGGAATAATCACACGGTTAATGTATTAGTGCTAGGCCTATGGTAAATGATCATTGTCTGCATGCCTGAGTAACGGGTTATCCCAAGCTCAACCTCTTCTCCAATAGTTAAACCTATTCCCATTTTGTTACCTAGTTGGTTTATACCGGCTTCCATATTATTCCGGTCCCACCTAAGAGAAAATACAAAAGAGAAAGTCCAAACTGAAGGAGACGCCTTCACAAGAAAATTCAAAGCCCATCGATTAATTGGTCAGATCGCAATATCTAGAGAACCATTCCATTATTATACATTGCATATTCTAATTGGGCCTCTGTGGAAGGTTTGGTTCTTGTTGTTGAGTTAAAGGGATCTAGCACCCATCAATAGAATTGGCGCTAGAAGGAGGGCCAGAGAATGAATGGATGAAAAAATGTTCCATACAATATCTCAAACAACCTATAGATTCAAAACAACCCACATGCATGGCTAGTCACTCCCAAGAAAACCCACACACACTGAGTACTCCTGAAATGAGTAACTCACCCCATCTCGAGGAAGAATGTTTGTTCCCTGACATGCCTTACGCTCTTCCTAACGAGGAATTAAATCAATTCAGAAGAATCACAAGAGCATACGCCCAACAGATCGGTGCACTGTCTTTAGCTCCGATACTTCCTCAAAGAAAAAAATAAGTAGACCAGTGGTCAACACCCCCGACTAGGTTTTTGTGCACACAGTAGAAGACCTAATATATTTCACAATCATCGAAATAGAACATCCTCTTAATCTGATCCTTGAAACGCCAGCCGACGACGTCTTTGAACCAGAAAAATTTTCGGAAGAGGAAGAGTTTAACTTAGGATCCAAAGATATGGAAGACAACAACGACCATGATGAAGAAAGGGGAAACCCACGCTAGAAAAATCAACCTTGGTTGTCCAAAGATTATTTGGCCATCCAAGGGCGAGTCCATAACCTTCCCCCACATCTAGAGAAGTTACTTCCTAAGTTTTACCCCGAGACCTTAGGATTGCCTAAAGATCATATCAAGAAATTCATACTAGCGATTAGACTTATGAATGTCCAAAATGAAGACGTAGTATGCAGGTTATTCCCCTACAATTTTGACAATTCAACTTCCACGTGGTATTTTAACTCACCCATAGGATCCATAACTAGTTGGACAAAGTTTTAGAAAGACTTTTTGGATAAATTTGCAGAAGAAACTACTACAGGAGCTCTGATGGCTGAGTTGTTCATCGCCACCATGATTTAGAAAGAAAGGGTCAAAGACTTCAACCAAATATTCAAAACTATCTTAAATAAATTCCACCCTGAAGCTAAACCTACTCAAGAGTTGCAAATCAAAGTATATGCTAATGCTCTCCCAACTTCCATTTCCATGTTTATGAAGAGAGCTACCAAACTAACCCTAGATGATAATTTTGAAGAAGCCAAAATGATAGAGTTACAAATGAAGGGGTGTAAGGAAGGCCAGGTCTCATTAGTTAAGAAGGAAGTTCAACTTCCTCCCATACGAGGAATTTTTTTAACTAGACCCACAAGGAAACAAACAGAACAAGGTCTTGAGAAGGGTAATGGAGACATAGAAGACCTACAATGCATGGTTAAGAAATTATCAAATGAGATCATAGACATGAAGATAAATGCAGGGGAAGGAAACCAAGGCCAAAGGCCCTATAAGCCTTTCTTTAAAATAAACCTTCCATTCAAAACAATTGAACCTCCCCCAACCAAATTAAACATCGATCTAGGAAATGTAGCATCTGACTCTTTCTGTACCTACCATCAAGAGAACCACTCTGAAAGAGACTTCCCTCAATGGGTGCATGCCATGAATTTAATAGCCAATTGGTTTTTAGATGAGGTTTCCCTAACCGAACAACCGAGTTGTTCAGTTATGAATGTTGTTGATCATGAAGAGATTGATCTACCCAAAGATACAACCATGCTGATATGGGATCCTGACCTAATTATGCCTTTCGGTGACCTACTTCAGGTTCAAGAACCACCTGCAGAGGTTTCAGTTGTGAAAACGTGTAGTAAGGGTCCACATGTCTTGAAATATCTTGCTACTACCCAAAATTTTGGGGGAAAGATAGCCCCCGATCACCTGAAAGCATCTTTTTCTCCCCGAAGAAACCCTATAAATATCCATACGCGAGAATCACCCAAGATGGATTACAACATAGTTGAATATTTGAAGAAGTTGAAGGCTAATATATCAGTTATATACATTTGCAGGATCCCTCAACAAAAGGACTTCTCATCACAGGCTTTGAAATCAATAGAAAATCCTACGAAGAACACTCACCGAGGAAGAAATCTAATCCCCATAGACCTAGGGAATAAACCAACTGTGAACACTTTCTCTAAAGATAATAAGGGAAGACCTTTTGTTCCACCTTTCCTTTTAACATTTGAAGTCTTCAAAAAAAAACTTCCATAACTGTTTGGTTGATTCAGGAGCATCCTTTAGTGTTATTCCACTGTCTATTTGAAAAAAACTAAATGCAATCCCTCTCAAAAGTGATAAGCATGTAATACAACCATATAGAACCCAAGTGAAAGTCATGGGAGAACTCAAGGATGTAATGATCAGAATAGCGACACACCCTAAGTTTGCACAAGTAATTGGCATTATTGTAGTAGATATCCCAAAAGCTTATGGATTGTTATTAAGTCGAGATTGGTCCGAGAAGTTAAATGGATATTTTAGTACAAACTGGGAACACCTTCGGTTACCTTTGAAGGGACACACAAATATGATCATAATTGATAGCGAAAGACATCTAAAACATACAGTCACTGTTCTAGAAACCCTAAATGAACCCTCATCAGAAGATTTCCCTGTGCTAGGAAATTATTCCTGTGATTCCTACCTCGACAACTTCTCCCCTCTCCCATATGATGTCCCTCTCACTCAAAACTATGAAATGGTTTTTCAAGAGAAATCATCGATACCGATAGAGGAAACCCTCTTATATCAAGTACCTGTGCTAGAAATCACTAAACAAAAGGGAGGAAAGAAAGAAAGCAACAAGAAAGAAGAAACATATAACTTTCACTCACAAATTTGGACCAGATACTTTGATGGATCTAAATCACGAGAGGGGTTTGGGGCGGGGTGAATCCTCATTGATCTGAAAGGTAAACAACATTTCCTATCCTATAGGCTTGAGTTCGAATGCACAAACAATACCATCGAGTATGAAGCTCTAGTACAGGGGTTAAAGAAATCCATATATTTAAACGTCAAAGAATTAAAGGTTTTCGGAGATTTTGAGATTATCGTTAAACAAGTAAGGAATACTATACATTGTGATTCACCGTACCTAAATAATTATCAACAAGAAGTGTATAGGTTAATAGATCATTTTGAAGGTTTCAATATTACAACAATCCCTAGAGAAAAGAATATCCTTGTTGATTCCCTGGCCACATCTGCTTCAAGTATGTCACCTCTAGAGGATTACGAAGCCTCTTGGTTCACTGTGGAACTACTCTACAAACCATCGGTTACCAACAATATTTCTAATTGGAAGGTCTTTGAAGGAGATGAACAGATCATAAAATTTCTGACCAACCAAGACAATTTCAAATATTTTTCTATTCACGATGAAGTATTCCAAGAACAATTAGCATAAATTGATCCTCGGATAAGTCAACCAATTGACAAATCGAAGTCTCACACAATCCCGAAGGGGATAGCTAATGTAGAAAATCTTTTTGACCTGAAAGAACGATTTAAGGGGCCCAAAAATGAGAAGACTGGTAGTTCCTGTCCCATGCATGAAACAATAAATATTGGAACTCTAGAAAACTCAAAGAATATAAATCTCGGCAATACTATATCTAAAGAGGAAAGGAAGGCTTATCTCAAAATGTTCAGACAATATCAAGATGTCTTTTCATGGTCCTACCGAGATCTAAAAAATTATGATACTCATATCATTGAACACACTATCCCATTAAAACCTGAAGTGAAAACCTTCCAACAGAAGCTCTAGAAGTACCACCCATCTCTAGAACCCCTCATGTATCAGGAGTTGAAGAGACTTTTAGATGTCAAAATTATCTTCGAGGTTAGACATTTCGCGTGGGTAGAAAATTTGGTTCCTGTAAGGAAAAAGTCGGGAGAAATCCGCTTATGTGTAGATTTTAGGAACCTTAATAGAGATTTAGAAAAGGACAACTACCTAGTCCCACCGATGGAGCAACTCTTGTAGACCATGTCGGGCTCTGAGATTTTCTCCCTGCTAGACAGTTTCTCAGGTTACAACCAGTTTCTAGTTTCAGAGGAAGACCGTTTAAAAACTACCTCTTAACCAAGTGGGGAAATTTCACTTACAAACGCATGCCCTTTGGGTTAATCAATGCAGGGGAGACCTTCTAGAGGGAAATGGACGTAGCATTTTGAGGACTGATCAAAAAGTGTGTGGTAGTGTATTTGGACGACGTAACTGTGTATTCAAAGAACATAGAGGATCACATCCAACACTTAACCCATATTTTCGAAACGTATAGAAAATACGGTATATCTTTAAACCCTAAGAAAACTATCTTTGGTGTGGAAGAAGGAAATATATTAGGTCATATTATATCCGAAGCAGGCATTCACATAGACCCTGAGCGAGTCAAAGATACAAATAAACTCTCATTATCTCACAACAAAAAGACAATGCAATCTTTCTTTGGGAAAATCAATTTTGTAAGAAACTTCACCCCCGATTTCACCGAGATTGTCAGACCATTACAAAAAATGATCCACAAAGATGATAAATTTAAGTGGGACAATGAACGAAATGATGCTTTCAAAAATATTAATACTGCGATATATCAAGCTCTGGTGTTGAGAAGCCCCAATTTTAATAGAGATTTTTTCCTCTATACATTTTCCTTCGACCAACCGTTAGCCACAGTATTGACTTAGAAGGATGATGACAAAAATGAGGCCCCGGTGTCGTTCATGAGAACTAACCTCCAAGGAGATGAACTTAATTATCCTGCTATAGATAAACATGCCTATGCGGTATATAAGGCAGTAAAACACTTCAAATCTTACATCCTCAAGAACCACACCAAAGTAAGTGTGCCTCATCCTACAGTATGATCCTTATTCACTCAACAAGAGATGGGGGAAAGAAGAGGGAACTGGATGGCAGTAGTCCAAGAATTTGATCTAGATATAAAGCCTTCCAAACTAGTTAAAGGGAAAGAGTTATGCAAACTTGCAACCGAAGCCCAGGACCAAGTAAATGAAGACTCTGGATGGGAGAATGAAATGGAATTATGGTGTGATGAAGCTTCATACATCTCCCCAGGGAAAGAATCTTGGTATGAGAATCTGAATTATCTTCTGCACCATGGGACTTGCCTAGAAAATCTTGACTCTAGGGAAAGGAGAGCTCTCAGGTTAAAATCCACACAATATCACCTTACAAATTCAATATTTTTCTGGATTAATTATGATGGGGTACTTTTAAGATGTCTCGAATGTGAAGATGCAAAAAAAGTTTTGAAGGAGCTCCATGATGGCCCTGCCGGTGGACATTTTGCAGGAAACACCATTGCTCATAAGATACTGAGAGATGGTTATTATTGGCCCACTTTGTTCAAGGACACTCACACATACGCTAGAAACTATAAAACTTGTCAAATAAGCGCTTGGAGGGAAAAGAGAGAAGTAGTTCCACTCCAACTGGTGACTATTTCTATGCCTTTTGAGCAATGGGGGTTAGATATCATAGGATAAATTACACCAAGTTCTTCAAAATAGCATAAGTACATACTTACTGCCACTGATTATTTCATGAAATGGGCAGAGGCTATCCCTCTGACTCATGTAAACGAGAAGGTGGTAATCCAATTCATAGAAAAACAACTAATCACAAGGTTTGGTGTCCCTTATGTTCTTGTTTTCGATAATGAAACTTATTTTTCTTCCACCTTATTAACAGAGTTTTCCCTTGACAAAGGAATCATAATTAGGCACTCTGCAAATTATTACCCACAGGGAAACGAAGTGGCAGAATCAACAAACAATAACCTAGTGAGAATATTGAAAAAAACGGTTGCAGACAACCAGAGGAATTGGCATAATCTACTCCATAACGCTTTATGGGAAGATAGAGTCACACCAAAGGAAACTATAGGAAATTCCCCATACTTTATGGTAGACAGACAAGAATCCATCCTCCCAAACGGACTTTATCTTCCATCTCTTCAACTTTCCCAAGATTCTAGAGGACAACCTTCATCAGTCATACAACAAAGAATTGGCACTCTTCTCATGCTAGAAGAAGAAAGACAGAAAGCTAAATCAAAGTTCATAGCCCACCAGCAGATAGTTAAAAGGTGGTTTGATAAGAATAAGGCTAAAGAGAGAAATTTTGAAGTAGGAGACTGATCCAGATTTATGAGAAGAATAAAATGAATACAAATTATTAACAAGTGCTTAACACAAAATAACAGAGATACAGTAAAACTGGTTTTCTATTCAATAATGAAATAAGCTAAAGCTGTAAAATGCAGCGGAAACAAGCTTGTTGGAATGGTGGTGGCTTATCTCTGAGAAGAGATGTGAGGGTTGTGCTCATTCACAAGAATATCCTTACAATCAGGCTCTGAATGTATTTTTACAATAAATAGGAATTTCAAAAACCATGCTGAGTGAAAATGACGCCCACATCATAGTTTGAAGCATCTGTCTTAATATCTAAGGGATGTTGCAGGTTTGGTAGTGAAAGTAATGGGGATGAGAACAAGCGCTACTTCAAATCATCAAACGCTTGTTGTTGGGACCAGCCCCACAAAAATTATATCTTACCACCACCCCTGGTTATTTGGCTGAGGGCCCATGCAATATGGGAGAATCCCAACACGAACCTGTGGTAGAAATTGGCAAGTGCTAAGAAGCTCTGAAGCTCAATGAGTGTAGTTGGAGCTGGCCAGTAACAAATGACTTGAATCTTGGTTGGATCCACATGTATTCCATGTTGATAAATGATGTAGCCCAGGTAATGGGCCTTGCCCATGTCGAAGGAGCATTTTTCCAAGTTGGCGTATAGATTGTGTTGCCGCAGGGTGTGCATAACCTACTTAATATGTTTCAAGTGTTCGACCTAAGTCTTTTTGTAAATGAGAATGTCATCCAGATACACCACTACAAAAGTATTAGTGAATGGTCACAGGATATTTTCCATCATCCTCATGAAAGTGGATGGCGAATTTTTCAAACCAAAGGGCATGGCCAACTATTCAAAAAGGCCTTCCTTTGAATTGAAGGCAGTGTTCGATACATCTGTTTGTTCTATCAGGACCTGATGGTAGCCAGACTTAAGATCAATCTTATTGAAGTATTTGGCCACCATGATTTGATCAAGGAGGTCATCGATTTGGGGAATCGGGTAGAGGTTTCTGACTGTGATTTTATTCAGAGCCCAGTAAACAATGCAGAGTCACTAGGTTCCATCTTTCTTATGTACCAACACAATTGGGATCCCGCAAGGTGATGAGCTGGGACATATGTGCCCCTTATGGATAAGTTCTTGGATTTGTTTCTTGATCTCCTCATTCTCTAACAGAGAGTGGCGATAGACTGGCCCATTGGGCAACGATGCATTGGGGGTTAGATCGATGGGGTGTTTGACTTGGGAGTGCAGAGGTACGCCGGTAGGTGAGGAGAAGATATCTGAGTATTCTTCCATGACCTTATATACTTGCTTCTGCTGTGTGGAGAGGTTGGCTGCAGAGACCTTGGATGTGGTTGTGATATTTCTCTTATTCTGAGAGAGAATCATGAAGATGACAAACTTCCCTGTCTTAGATATGACCTTCCTGCATTTCTTAGTAGAGATCAAGGAAATAGCACTAGGTGGGACTGCCTCGGGTATCCTGTACAATTTCCCATTCAAAGTAATAATAACACTACAAGGCCTAGACTCATATAAAACATGACGTTTCCATAAATAATGTTGGCCCAAAATAACATCACAAAATTTGAGAGGAGAAACATCACACAATACCTCATCTTTGAAGGGCTTGATGTTGTACGACAATCGACACTATTGGCTGACGTGGAGATCGCTTCCTTGGCAGAGCCATCCAATGGTGTAGGGTTGTGGGTGTGGAGTTGTTAGCAAGGCCAAACTCTTGATGACCTCTGCTAATATGAGGTTCTTCTGGCCACCGCTATCAACGATGAAGTGCAGTGGGATGCCTTTTACCCACATCTGTGAATGGAAGAGGCGCTCTCCTTCTTTTGGCTCATCTGGTTCACTAGGATGGAGCTTGGTGGTAGCAACAGAGGCACTGGGTTCCATGTTAATGATCCATCTTCCCCTCTATGGTTATGGCTTAGAGTCAAAATCCACATCTGATTCATAGGCTTTCACTTCAGCCACTAGCGACTTCTTTGAGTGACAATCAACAATGTTCTTCCAAGCGCTCTTATGGAAGTCGCACCACTTCCCGGTATCTTTATTTGTCTTTCTGGTGTCTTTTTCTTGTGGCTTGGATTGGTTGTCCTGATACTGTCCATATTTGCTTTGTCCTTTGTTCTGTGGGTTGGGGCCACCCTTTCCTGTATTTTTTTGTGAGGGGTTCCCAGGCCCAAATTTTTGTGTCTTTTGTTTGAGCTTCTGCTCGATTTTGACGACATATCGGTAGGCCGTGCCCAAGGATGAGATGTCCAGAAATTCCATTTTGTTCTGGATGTATCTATGAATATCACCTTGATACTTTAGCACTAAATGTCGCTCTGAATCTTTGATACCTAGCTTGGTGTGCAAGATATGGAATATATTTGTGAAATTTGGCACTGCTTGGTCTCTTTCTTGTCGCAGTGTGGTCCATTTAGTATACAAGTCATCATAGCTTCCGACTGGGTAGTATTGTTCCTTAATAACATCCCTAAAGGATTCCTAGGTGGTTGTGACTATAAATAATGAGGGTTCCTCTGTTTCCTTTTTCTCATAGAAAGTTTCCCACCAATCTTTGACATGGCAAACGACTTTGAGGAGCGCAAAAGTAATATTTTCTCTATTCAAAAAGTTATGGACAAAAAAATACCCTTCTAGTATATTCAAAAACTTGTCTACAACATTTGCATCTATATGACCTTCAAATATAGGAATATCGAAGTTTATTTGTACCTTGAAGGGGGTGGCGCCTCTGCTCGAAGAAGATGCCTCGCCTGTTGGTAGCCGCCAGAGGATTTGCGTGAAACTATCCATCATATTGTTCCTCTATTGCATGAGGGATTCCTCAATAAAAAGTTTGAAAGGATCTCCTATCCCATCATATTTATTTTCTCCTGCCATGAGAGGTCGCTTGGGCATGTGAGAGATTTTTTCCTTAAGAGAAACAAGCTCAAGACCCAACTCATTGTACTCCGACCTCATTGGGGAAATGCATTAAGACGACAAGGAGTAGACTGCTCTGATACCACTGATCTGTATTTATGAGTAGAACAAAATGAATATAGATTATTAACAGGTTCTTAACACAAAATAACATAGGTACAATAAAACTAGTTTTCTATACAATAATGAAAATAAGCTGAAACTATAAAATGTAGCGGAAATAAGCTTGTTGGAATGGTGCCGGCGTATCTCTGATAAGAGATGTGAGGGATGTGCTCATTCACAATAAGATCCTTACAATCAGGCTTTGAAGTCATTTTTACAATAATAAGGAATGCCCAAAACCCTAGACATTCAAAAACCTAACCCTAGGAGATGAAGCGCCAAAACTCATGTGGGCTCTGTTTGGGTAAGTTAGTACATCGACTTCCCGGGGTCGTAACTTTTGCATACGATCTCTATTTTAGGTGTATAATAGCCCGTTGGAAAGGTATCGTCAAGGAGACTCATTTTGGGGGATATAATTAAGAAGTTATATCCTGAACTACCTTCATTTAGGCCCTCAAATTGGCCCTGGAAGTTAAAATGACTAAAAATAGTAAATTGCCAAAATTGTCAGAAAATTGTTTTGAGCCAGTTGGAAAAGGTGGGTGGCCATCGATATCCACTTGGATCAGAGACTTAGTCCTAAAATGGGACAGATAAAATGAGCCTAAAGGAAAACATTCTAAGTTTCATAATCTATGGCTTGGACCTTTCCAGGTGGACGAGAAGATTGGGGCTGACACTTATCGCTTACAGAATCTGAGGGGGGAACCTAACACCCTCCTAGTAAATGGCCAATCCCTAAAACAATATTTCAATTAAATAAATAATAATAATTTATGTTTTTTGTGCATGTTTTCATGATTTTGGTTGTAGCTAGGTCAATTGTGAAATGCATTTTTTTTCTTTCACTGTTTTATTTTTTGTAATTTTGAAGGTTGTGTTTAGCAAGAAAATGGTTGAATTCAAATCATGTGACATGGAAAACTCTACTCCTAAATCATCGCTCACATACAACATAAGAAATGTTGTGGAATATCTGTTTGTTTCGAGGGGTCCTCTATCTAACCTAGACAAGTGAATAACTTTGGAGAAATGCAAAAGTGTTTCCTCGGTGGTCTGGTGAAACCTTAATGGAAAGATGGTAAGCTAAAAAGGACTGCATGAACCCTGAAGAAAAATCTAGCAAAGGACTCACCTTAACCATCTCATTTTTGCAAAATAAACAAATGCCATCCTCTCCCACTCGCTTAGGGAATTCTGTCAAAAAAAAATTAACTATATCAAATGAGTTAACAGTCGGATAGGGTATACAGATAAATTCGTCGGGGCTATGGATGCTCGTTGGCAGTGAAGAAAGGTCTGTGATGTTGGGGTGACTTCACTGGGCCTATGGATGCTCGCTGGTAGCGAAGCAACACAACAACAAGTGAGTAAAGGTAACTAAAGGCCCCGCTCCAATTAATGATTTACTAGATTTTTTCAAAGAGGGCATGAGTCAGGGTTACAGGAAATGAAGGAGGAATAAAGGTTGAAAACCCCACAGGTAGACCCAGAGGCATCAACCAGACAAGTTCAAATGCAAAGGTAAAAGAGGCTCTGATTTAAAACTAGTTAAGTTCTCCACCAACTTTTGCACCAGTTGAGCCTAAAGGAGGAAAAAAGATTCTTCTTTCGCCCAGTAAGTCTCTATTTGTTAAGCACTCAACACCCTAAAAAGTCTATGTCAATTTTTCACTTTTTGGGTACCACTCAATCTTTGCACTGTCTGAATTCATTTTTTTTTTCTTTTGAGAATTTTTTTTTCTTGCTTATTCTTTTCAATCTCGCTAGCTATTCAAGTTTTCTAACTTATGAAAAACCCAAGAATTGAAAAAATCTTAACACTTAAATAAGGAATCAAATAGCCAAAACACTTCACTCGATGCACTTCGAATTTTGTCATCAACAGGAATTAAGATGTGTAAGAGATTCACTCAAAAAAACCAAAGTTTCCAAGCGCTGATCTTCATCGAAATCGACGAAAGGAAGCTCTTGTGTCACTATGGATATCACCTATAGATATTGCTGATAGTCGATGCCCGATGCGCTTGTCGACATCAGAGAAGATTGAATCATGATGAGCATTCCGACTATGCTTAATAGTTCTCCCCGATCACTGAGTCCCAAAGCATCTCGACATCAGGATCCTTCGAAGAAGCTAACCCAAATAAAAATGTGCAATAGGTTTATGCCCAATCATCAATCACTGATATATTTTGGCATCGATAATATCAATTATAGTTTAGAGCATGCAACTTGAATAAAGTCCCGAGTATGACCCATACTCGTGAGTTAAGTCTTTGGTCTTCAATGCCATGTGTCTCGAGACAGTTGTGCCACATCAACACCGTAGGATGAAATCGATCGGCGTCGAAAGTTTTTCGTAGAAGGATATCAACGAAAAAATCCATCACACATCGTCGATCCCCGATCTTCCCACTAAGAAAGTGACATGATGGGACATTTTAGCGCTAAGATACGTTTAGATTGGAAGCATTTAAGGAACTAATTAATTCCAACTCTTGCATTAGTTATTACTTTGTGTGTGGATCAAATCAATCATTTGAAATTAAATATAGAGCGCATCACCCTCTGTGACTCTGACGTCAACCCATGATGAATTGAATTGTAGAGATTCGACGACATATTTCGTTTGAATTTCACTCATAACCCAAATTAATTGGTTGATACGACACGGTAAGTTCTTCCCCATTTAAATTCTTTCGAGATATTTGTAAACGAGACCATTCTATGCACAAAGGATTTCAGAGCATCTAGAGGAGCGAGATGAGAAATGAAAAAGGCTCGGGAACCTCATCGGGAGATTCAAGAAAATGGGCCGAGATCGAGATGAACTGGGTCAAAATCAACAAGGAAATGAAGGATATCAGACTCCCCGAGTTTGGCATGCCCAATGACTTCATTGACTTTCACGACATGGTCAAATCGCACACCGATCAAGATTCATCATGGGCCGAATAAGTAGCCGAGGTGATGGATACGACGCCAGGTCAGGTGTGATAGTTTATGGAACACCCGATCAAATATCGGGTTGTGCTACAACAGTTAAGTGCCAGCATAGTCAAGTTTTAGGAACATGTGATAGATATAAGAGAGATTTACGTGGCCCCGATGGGACAACATAGATTCCCATACACCAACACTCGCGAGGAGTTGTTCATCAACTAGTCAGAGTACAAGAAGAGTCGCCCTTTTAAGTGATATCTTGAGATGACTATTAGAAAGACTGATAGGAGAGAGTGCCAAATGCTGAATTTGTTTTTCTTGTCTTCACTTTAGCCGTTAATTTTATGTTATAAATAAGAGCATCGATCGATTAGTTCGGGGTCGATGGTTGTTGCAAGAAACTCTAATTTTTGGTTTTGTTAAGAATTATTTTGGAGCTACCTTGAATTGAGAAGTCCTTCTGGACCAAAGACAAAGTTGTGTTTTCATCAAATGCGTGTATGATTGGATGTGGAGAAGAATTGTTTCCTATCTCGTCTCATGAATATATGTTGTAACAAGTAAGAGCTATCGAATCTGTTGTTAATATATCTGATGCAATGTTTTACAATTCTTTTCTTTAATGATGAAGACAAATCGTTGTGTTATTATGTGATGGATAATTAGAGTTAAGTGAATTATTTTACTTTCCATTATATTTATTGCATGCTTGTTTTCTTCTGATAATTAATATCTCAGTCAGAAATTGGAATACTCACACGGTTAACGTATTAGTACTAGGCCTATGGTAAACGATCGTTGTTTGCATGCATGAGTAAAGGGTTATCCCAAGCTCAACCTCTTCTCCAGTAATTAAACATGTTCTTGTTTTGTTACCTAGTTGGTTTATATTGGCTTCCATCTTATTTGGGTCCCACCTAAGAGAAAATACAAAAGAGAAAGTACAAACTGAAGGAGACGGCTTCACAAGAAAACATAAAGGCCATCGATTAATTGGCTGGATCACAAGATTTGGAGAACCATTCCACTATTAAATGCTGCAGAGTCTAATTGGGCCTCGGTGGTGGATTTGGTTCCTGTTGTTGATTTAAAGGGATCTAGCACCCATCAATAGGTTCCTATGTTTCATTTTTCTCACAGAGTGTCTCCCACCAATCTTTGACATGGGGAATGACTTTGAGGAGCGCAAAAGTAATATTTTCTCTATTCGAAAAGTTATGGAAGGAAATATCCTTCTAGCAGATTCAACCATTTGTCTACAACATCTACATCTATTTGAAATTAAAATATAGGAATATCAAAGTTTATATGTACTTTGAAGGGGGAGGCACCTCCGCTCGAGGAAGATGTGTCGTCTGTTGGTAGTTGCTAAAGGATTCACGCAAAATTATCCATCATCTTGTTCGCTTGTTGCGCAAGGTATTTCTCGAGAAATTTTTTGAAAGGATATCCTATCCCATCATATTTCTTTTCTTCCTCCATGGAAGGTCACTTGGGCATGCGAGAGATTTTGTCCTCAAGATAAAAAATCTCTAGACCCAACTCTTTGTACCCTGACCGCGTTGGCGACATGCACTAAGAATGACAAGGAGTACACCACTTTGATACAAATAATATAGATTTTATGAGTAGAACAAAAAAACATATATTATTATTATTAATAAAATAGATACCCAAGGAAAAATAACAGAGATACAATAAAAATGGCTTCTATTCAATAAATAAATATGTTGAAACTGTAATATGCAGAATGGAAACAAGATTGCTAGAATGGTGGTGGCTTATCTCTAAGAAGAGATGTGATGA
Source organism: Picea engelmannii (assembly GCA_009831015.1). NCBI lineage: Eukaryota > Viridiplantae > Streptophyta > Pinopsida > Pinales > Pinaceae > Picea > Picea engelmannii. Next base: position 1,614,752 of record ML776681.1, on the reverse strand, counting down.
CTGTGCTCATTCACAAGAATATGATTACAATGAGGCTTTGAAATAATTTTTACAATAAACATGAATTCCAAAACCCTAGACATCCAAAAACCTAACCCTAGGAGATGAAGCGCCAAAATTCATGTGGGCCCCGTTGGGGTAAGTTAGTACATCAACTTCTCGGGGTTGTAACTTTTGCATACAATATCCGTTTCAGGTGCACGATAACCCGTTGGAAAGGTATATATGATGAATACACATTATTATACAAGAATCTGACCCTCTATACTATTTGACTATGGCAATCGATAAAAACGTTGTTTAGGGCCTCAAAACGGCCCCAGAAGTTCAAGACCCGAAAACTAGGAAAATACTGCCAAATTGAAAAACTTCCAAGATGAGCAAGTTGGAATAGGTTGGTGGTCAACTATATCCACCTGGATCAATCCTCCCTCCTTAGGAAGAAATTGTCTACATTGCGTTGAGTTCCCCCATCAGATGAAAAATTTTCTGTTGAATTTGGCCTCGGGTGAGCCACTTTCCTTGGTGTAGGAGCTTCCCTACTTTGACAACTTGATAAAGATGGATTCTTTGTTGGTGAGTTCCCTTGACCTGTGTATCCATGATATGATCAATGGATTCATGTTCCATGTAGACAGGGTTGATCTTTCTTGGTGTCAATTTTTCTACTATCTCTGAGGTGTCCAATAATGTTGGAAAATATGGCCGAAGGAGATCCACATTGAACACTGGGTGCAATCCAAGGAAGGGGGAATGTTGAGCTCAAAACAATTGTCTCCCATGGCCTAGTGATGGTGTAAGTTCCATAACAGAGTGGATGAAGCTTCCGATGGGCCCATGTAAGACATTCTTTCTACAAGTGCAACCAAAATTTTTCGCCCACCTAAAACTTGTTTGGCACCCTATGTTGATCACGGTGTTGTGTGTACTTTGCATTGGACCTATGTAAAATATCCTAAAACTGTTGGTGGACGTGTTGTATCCACTCAATGAAATATGTGTATTTTTCATCTTTATTTGAATCATTAAATGAGTCTTCCTAGGTGGCCACAAGGGGTAGTGCAACATCCATGGGACACAATGGTTGAAATCCCAACCCCAAATGAAAAGGGTTGTGTTCGGTTGAGCTATTTATGGATCTGGTGTAGTTTTGACCAACATAGGGAAGACTCTTATCCCATGTGTGAGGGTGCTTAGAATTCTACATTCACAAAATATGCACAATTTTGCAGTTGACGACCTCGTTTTGACCATCTGTCTGGGGGTGGAATGAAAGGGATTTGGTGAGCTTGGTGTCCAACAATGACTAGAGGATTGACTAGAATGTGCTGAGGAACCGACTGTCCTGATCTGAGATAATGATTTTTGGGATCCAAAAATGTACCCACGCTTATTTAAAGAAGAGCTTGGTAGTGACCTCGATAATGATTTTCTTCTTACAGGTGGCCAGAATCACCATATTGGAGAAGCGATCAACAACCACAAAAACACAGTCATTTCCCCTCTTGGTGGATGGAAGACCCAACATGTAGTCGATTAAGATGGATTCCTAGGGCCTGTCAAGAGTAGGAATAGAGGTGTACATGCCCTTTTTCTTAGTGGTTGGTTTGGCAATAGTGTAGGTAGTGCAGGACCTGATATACTTGTTGACATCCTGTCAAATGTTTGGCTAGTAGAAATGTTGTTGAAACACTGCCATTGTATTCTCTATGCCGAACTGTCCTACCATCCGACTGTAGTGGGATTCCCATATTGACTTCGCTCGCTTTTTTGATGGAACACAGAGCTAGCCTAGATGACATAGTATCCTGTCCTGAAGATGGAAATTAGTGACAGTTGTGTTTGCGCCCAACATCAGGTAGGTGGTGGCAAAGTCAGGATATTACACATAGAGGTGGGGCCATCCAGAGGTCCCATGGTCGTAAGATTCTAGCACCATGGTGAGTTCCACGAATGGAGGTCGGTTGGGGAAATCAGCGACCCGGTTGGTACTTTATGTCTTATACTTGATGTTGAGGTGGAAATACTGCAAGTATGTGGACCACTTCTGATGGCGGTCATTTTGCAATTTTCCTTGTGTTTGCATGAATTTCAATGACTTATGATCAATGCGGATGACTGTCTCCTTCCTGAGAATGTAATTCCTCCACTGGCATTAGGATTCCATGATGGATTACATTTCTTTGTCATAAGTAGGGAACTTATGGATGATATATGATATTTTCTTGCTATGATAGGCCATGGGGTGGCCATGTTGAGTGAGAGTTGCACCCACAACATAGTCTGAAGCATCTGTATTGATCTCAAAGGGATGTTGCAAGTTAGGTAATGAAATCACTGGGGCTAAGCACAAGCACTACTTCAAATCATCAAATGCTTATTGTTGGGACAAGTCACACACAAAATTTTCCTTATCACCACCCTTGGTTACTCAATGGCTAAGGGCCCATGCAATATGGGAGAATCCCAACATGAACCTACAATAAAAATTGGCAATACCTAAGAAGCTCTAAATCTCAGTGAGTGTGGTTGGGGCTGGCTAGTCATGGATAACCTAGATATTGGCTAGATCCACATGTACATCATGCTCATTAACAATTTATCCTAGGTATTGTGCCCTGTCCATGCCAAAGGAGCATTTTTCCAAGTTGGCATATAGTTGGTGCTTCCACAGGGCCTGAAGAACCTGTTGAATATGTTGCAAGTGCTATGCCCAAGTCTTGTTGTATATGAGGATTTCATACAGTTACACCACTAAAAAAGAATTGGTGAAATCCCACAAGATATTATCCATCATCCTCATGAATTGTTTTGGGGAATTTGTAAAAAGGCCAACATAACTAGCCATTCAAAAACACCTTCCTTCGACTTGAAGGTAGTCTTTCGTACATCTTTCTGATCTATTGGGACCTGATGGTAGCCAAAATTTAGATAAATATTACTAAATTATTTGGCCCCCTTAAGATGATCAAGGAGATTGTCGATTTGGGGAATTAGGTACAAGTTCATGACTGTCATTTTATTTAGGGCCCAATAATCAATGCAGAGTCACTAGGTCTCATATTTCTTATGCACCATCACGATTTGGATTCCACAGGGTGATGAGCTAGGTCGTATGTTCTCCTTATAGAGCAGATATTAGATATGATGCTTGATCTCCTCATTTTATAACAGATAGCAGTGGTAGTCTATCCCATTGGGTAGTAGCATGCTAGGGGTCAGATCGATGCAATGTTGGACCTGACAATACAGAGGTACCCCAATAGGTGAGGAGAATATGTATTTGTATTCTTCCACGACCTTATCCACTTTATTCTGCTACAAGGAGAGGTCAACCGCAGAGGATTTGGATGTGGTTTCAATCTTTCACTCACTCTAAGAGTGAATCATGAAGAAGAAAAAATTTCCAGTCTGAGAGATGACCTTCCTTCATTTCTTGGTAGTGATCAAGGAAATGTCACTAGGTGGGACTACCTCGGGTATCCTGTACAACTTCTCGTTAAAAGTATTAATAACACTGTGAGGCCTAGACTCATATATAGCATGATGTTTCCATAAATAAGGTTGGCCTGAAATAACATCACAAAATTAAAGGGGATTAACATCACACAATACCTCATATTTGAAGGGCTTGATTTCATACAACAAATGACACTATTAGATGACACAAATACCTCTTCCTTGGTGGAGCCATCAGATGGTGTAGGGCTACGGGTACGGCATTGTCAGGAAAGATAGCTTCTTGATGACATGTTTTGATATGAGGTTCTTCTGGCTACCACTATCAATGGTGAAGTGAAGCGAGGTTCCTTTCACCCCAATATATGAATCAAAGAGGTGCTCAACTTACTCTGGCTCATCAGGTTCACCGAGCTAGATCTTAGTGGTATAAATTGTGGCACTGGGTTTCGTGTCAATGATCCGTATCCATTTTTCTGCTTTTGAATTAGAGTCAGAACCCACATCTAATTTTGAGGCTTTCGCCTCAGCCACCAATGACTACTTTGAGGATAAATCAATAGTGTTATGCCAAGGTATCTTATGGAAGTTGCACCACTTCCTGTTATCTTTCTTCATATTTCCATTGTCCTTCTTTTCTTGTAGCTTAGACTAGTTTTCCTGAGGTTGTCCATATTTTCTCTTCTCTTTGTTCTATGGGTTGGGGATGCGCTTTCCCTACTTCTTTTGTGAGGGGTTCCAAAACCCAAACTATCGCTCCCTTTGTTTAATATTCTACTCGATTTTGACGAAATATCGATAGGCTGCACCCAAGGATGAGATGCCCAAAAACTCCCTTTCTTCCTAGATGTATCTTTGCAGACCACCGCATCATTTGAAAACTATATTTCTCTCAGAACCATTGATACCCAGCTTGGTGTACAAGGTATGGCAGATATTTTTGAATTCTAACACTGCTTGGTCCCTTTCCTGCCACAATGAGGTCCATTTTGTAAACAAATCATCATAACTTCCAAAAAGGTAGTATTGTTCCTTAATAACATCCCCGAAGGACTCCCAGATGAGTGCAAATATAAATAATGAGGGTTCCTCTGTTTCCTTTTTCTCACATAAAGTCTCCCACCAATATTGACACGGGGAACGACTTTGAGAAGAGGAAAATTAATATTTTCTCTATTTTAAAAGTTTTGGACAAAAAAATACCCTTCTAGAAGATTAAACCAATTTTCTACAACATTTGTGTCTATCTGACCTTCAAATATAGGAATATCAAAGTTGATATGTACCTTGAAGGGGGAAGAGGCTCTGCTCAAGGAAGATGCATCACCTATTGGTAGTCGTCGATGGATTTGCGCAAAATTATCCATCATCTCATTCCTCTATTGTGCGAGGGATTCCTCGAGAATTAGTTTGAAAGGATCTCTTGTCCCATTGTATTTATTTTCTTCTACCACATAAGGTTTCTTGGGCATGTGAGAGATTTTTTCACTAAGATAAACAATATCGAGACCCAACTCTTTGTACCCTAACCTCGTCGGGGACATGCACTAAGAACGACAAGTAGCAGACCAATCTCATACCATTGATCCAGATATGAGAAGAAAAAAATGAACACATATTATTATTATTAATAACACAGATACACAAGGAAAAATAATAGATATACATTAAAATTGGCTTCTATTAAATAAATAAATATGTTGAAACTGTAAAATGCATACTGAAAACAATCTTGCTAGGATGGTGGTGACTTATCTCTGAGAAGAGATGTGACGACTGCAATCATTCGAAAGAAGATGATTACAATGAGGCTCTGAAATCATTTTTACAATAAACATGAATTCCAAAACCCTAGACATCCAAAAACCTAACCCTATGAGATGAAGTGCCAAAATTCATGTAGGCCCCGTTGGGGTAAGTTAGTACATCAACTTCCCGAGGTCGTAACTTTTGCATTTGATCTCCCTTTTAGGAGCATGATAGCCCATTGGAAAGGTATGTTCAAGGAATACACATTATGCCATAAAAATTGGAATCCATATACATTTTGGCTATGGAAATCCCTATAAATGTTGTTTAGGGCCTCAAAACGGGCCTAGACATTTAGGACCCAAAAACTAGGAAAAAACTGCCAAACTGAAAAAAATGCCAAGATGAGTTAGTTGGAATAGGTGGGTGTCCACCAATATCCACCTGGATCAATCCTCCCTCATTAGGAATAAATTTTATCCATTTTGTTGAGTGCCCCCACCAGATAAGTTAATTTTTACTAAATTTGGCCCCGGGTGATCCACTTTTCTTGGTGTAGGAGTTGACCTGCTTTTACAACCTGATAAAGATGGATCCTCTATTGGAGAGTTCCCTTGACCTATGTATCCATGATATAATCATTGGATTCCTATTCCATGTAGTCAGGGTTGAGCTATGTTGGTTTCAATTGTTTATCTTTGAGGTGTCCAATAATGGTGGAAAATATGGCCGAAGGAGATCCACATTGAACACTAGGTGCAAGCCAAGGAAGGGGGGAACGTTGAGCTCACAAATATTGTTGCAAAAAACCTTGGTGATGGTGTAAGGTACATAACACAGTGGAATAATCTTCTGATGGGGAATTGTAAGGCATTCTTTCTGCAAGTGCAACCAAAAATTTTCGCCCACCTGAAACTTGTGTGGCACTCGGTGTTGATCATGGCATTTCTTGTACTTGGAATTGTACCTATGTAAAATATCTTGAACCTTTTGAAGGATGTGATAGATCCACTCAATGAACCGGGTGGTTTTTCATCTTCAATTGAATCGTGGGATGAGTCTTCCTGGGTGGCCGCAAGGGGTAGTGCATTATCCATGGGACCAAATGGTTGAAATCCCAACCCCACCTGAAAGGGGTTGTGGTTGGTTGAGATATGTATGGATTTGTTGTAGATGTAATTAACATAAGGAAGACTCTCATCCCATGTGTAGGGATTCTTGTAATTGTACATACGCAAAATATGCACAATGGTATGGTTGACGACCTCAGTTTTTCCATTCGTATGGGGGTGGAAGGCATTGGATTTGGTGAGCTTGGTGTCCAATAGTGACAAGAGGCTCAACCAGAATGTGTTGAGGAACCAGTTTTCTTGATATCAGATAATGGTTTGTGGGATCCAAAAATGTACCCACATGCGTTCAAATAAGAACTTGGCAGTGGCCTTTGCTGTGATGCTTTTCTTGCGGGCGGCTAGAATCACCATCTTGGAGAAGTAATCAACAACCACAAAAAAACATTCATTTCCCCGCTTGGTGGATGGAAGGACCGACATGTAGTCCATTGAGATAGATTCCTAGTGCCTATTAGGAGTAGGTAGAGGGGTGTACAAGCCTTATTTCTTAGTGGTCAGTTTGACAATAGCACAGGAAGTGCAGGACCTAATATACTTGCTAACATCTTGTCAAAGTTTTGGCCAGTATAAATGTTGTTGCAACACTTCCACTGCCTTCTCTATGTCGAAGTTTCTTGCCACCGGACTATAGAGGGATTCCCAGATCAAATTCACACACTCGCTTGATGGAATGCAGAGATGGATCAGATGGAACAACAACTTGTTCTGAAGATGGAAATTAGTGATAGTTGTGTTTGCACTCAACATCTGGTAGGTGGTGGCGAAGTCATGATATTTCAAATAGAGGTGGGGCCATCCAAAGGTCTCGTGTCTGCAAGAGTCCAGCACTGTGGTGAGTGCAGTGACTGGAGGTTGGTTGAGGAAACAAACTACCTGGTTGGTACTTCCTATCTTATAATTGATGTTGAGGTGGAATTGCTACAAGTATGTGGGCCACTTCTGATGGTAGTCACTTTGCGATTTTCCTTGTGTCTGCATTAATTATAGGGGCTTATGATCAATGTGGATGATTATGTCCTTCCTGATATTGTAATGCCTCCAATGGTGGTATAATTTCACAATGGATTACTTACGGATGCCATATGATAGTGTCTCACTATGATAGGCCACAAGGTGGTCGTGCTGAGTGAGAATTGCATCCACAACACAGTTCAAAGCATCTATCTTGATCTCAAAGTGTAGTTTCAATTCAGGTAATGAAATCCCTGGGGTTGAACACAAGTGATTCTTCAAATCATCGAATTCTTGTTTTTGGGATAGGCCCCACACAAACCTTTCCTTACCACCACCCTTGGTTACTTGGCTAAGGGCCCATGCAATATGGGAGAATCCCAACATGAACTTGTGATATAATTTGGCAAGGCCTAAGAAGCTCTGAAGCGTAGTGAGTGTAGTTAGTGCTAGACATTCACAAATGACCTGGATATCAGGTAGATCCACATGTACACAATGCTCATCAACAATGTAGCCTATGTACTAGATCCTATCCATGATGAAGGAGATTTTTTCCAAGTTGGCATATATCTTGAGTTGTCCCAGGGTGTGCAAAACCTACTGACTATGATGCAAGTGCTCTACCTAGGTATTTTTATAGATGAGGATGTCATCCAGATAAACCACTACAAAATAATTGGTGAAATGCCACAATATATCATCCATCATCCTCATGAAAGTTGTTGGGAAAATTTTCAAACCAAAGGGCATGAATAGCCATTCCAAAAGACCTCACTTTGAATTAAAGACAATCTTCCATAAACTTGTCTAGTCTATTGGGACCTGATGGTAGCCAAGATTCAGATCAATATTACTAAAGTGTTTTTCCCCCTTGAGATGATAAAGGAGATCTTCTATTTAGGGAATCTAGTACTGGTTACTGAGTATTATTTTATTTAGGGCCCGGTAATCAATGCAAAGTCGCCATGTCCCATATTTATTATTCTCCAGAACGATTGGGCTTCCATAAGGTGATGAGATGGGTCAGATGCTCCCCTTGTGGAGCAGTTATTGGATCTAACGCTTGATATCCTCATTTTCTAACAGAGAGAGACAATATATTGGCCTATTGGGTAGCGGCGCACCAGGGGTCAGATTGATGAAATGTTGGACCTAACAGTGTAGAGGTACCCCTATAGGTGAGGATAAGATGTCTTTGTATCCTTCCACAACCTTATCCACTTGCTTCTTCTACGTGGAGAGGTCAGTCTTAGAGGATCTAGATGTGGCTGCAATATTTTTCTCACTCTGATATTGAACCACGAAGAAGAAAATATTCTCAGGCTGAAAGATGACCTTCATGCATTACTTGGAAGAGATCAAGGAAATGGAACTAGGTGGGACTACCTCAGGTATCCTTTACAAATTCTTGTTCAAAGTAGAAATAACATTGCAAGGCCTAGAATCATATACACCATCATATTTCCATAAATAAGGTTGGACCAAAAGAGCATCACAAAATTCAAGGGGAGAAACATCACAAAATAACCCATCTTTGAAGGGCTTGATGTTGTACAACAGGTGACATTGTTGGGTGACACGAAGATCACTTCCTTGGCAGGGCCATCTGATGGTGTAGGGCTGCAGGTGCGGCGTTGTCGGAAGGGATAGCCACTTGAAGACATCCACTGAGATGTGGTAGTTTTTTCTACCACTATCAATGATGAAGTGAAGTGGGGGTGCCTTTCACCCACATTCGTGAATTAAAGAGGTGCCCGCCTTCCTCTGGCTCATCAGGTTCACCAGGCTTGATCTTGGCAGTAGAAAATGTGGCACTGGGTTCCACTTTAATGATATGTCTCCCTTTTTTTGGTTCAGACTCAGATTTAGAACTTGCATCTGATTTAGAGGATTTCACCTCAGCCACCAATGAATTCTTTGAGGGATAATCAACTGTTTTATGCCAGGGGCTCTTATGTAAGTCACGCCACTTCTTGGTATCTTTCTTCATCTTTCCATGGTCCTTCTTTGCTCCCATCTTAGATTAATTCTATCCATATTTGATATTCCCTCTGCTTTTCAGGTTAGGGATGCTCTTTACCTACTTATACTATGAGGGGTTCTCAGACCCAAACTTTCGTGTCTTTTGTTAAGCTTCTGCTCGATTTTGGCGACATATCGATAGGCTGCACCCAAGGATTATATGCCCATAAACTCCATTTATACTTGGATGTGTCTATGTATACCACCACGATACTTGAGCACCATATTTCACTCATAATATTTGATACCCAACTTGGTGCACAAGGTATGGAAGATATTTGTGAACTACGAAACTTCTTCATCCCTTTCCTTCCACAGTATAGTCCATTTTGTATACAGGTCATCATAAATTCTAACAGGGTAGTATTGTTCCTTAACAACATCCCTGAACGACTCTTAGGTGAGTGTGAATGTAAATAATGAGGGTTCCTCTATTTCCTTTTTCTCACAGAAAGTCTCCCACCAATCTTTGACATGGGGAACGACTTTGTGGAACGTAAAAGTAATATTTTCTCTATTCAAAAAGTTATGGACAAAAATTGCCCTTCTAGCAGATTCAACCATTTGTCTACAACATCTACATATATATGAACTTCAAATATAGGAATATAAAAGTTTATTTTTACCTTGCAGGGGGGTGATGCCTCCACTCGAGGAAGATGCGTCGCCTATTGGTAGTCATCGAAGGATTTGTGAAAAAATATCCATTATCTTGTTCCTCTGTTGCGTGAGGGATTCCTTAAGAAACAATTTGAAAGGATCTCGTGTCTCATTGTATTTATTTTCTCCCACCATGGAAGGTCTCTTGGGTGTGTGAGAGATTTTTTCCTCAAGAGAAACAGGCTTGAGACCCAACTCTTTGTACCCTGACCTCATCGAGGACATGTATTAAAAATGACGAGCACACCGCTATGATACCACTGATCCATATCTTTTGAGAAGAATGAAATGAAAATATATTATTATTATTAATAACACAGAGACATAAGGAACAATAACAAAGATACATTAAAATTGGGTTCTATTCAATAAAGAAATATGTTGAAACTATAAAATGCATACTAAAAACAAGCTTGCTAGAATGGTGGCAACTGCACTCATTCACAAGAAGATGATTACAATGAGTCTCTGAAATCATTTTTACAATAAACATGAATTACAAAACCCTAGACATCCACAACCTAACCCTAGGAGATGAAGCACCAAAATTCATTGGGGCCCCATTGGGGTAATTTAGTACATCAACTTCCCATGGTCATAACTTTTTCATACGATCTCTATTTTAGGCACACGATAGCCCATTTGAAAGGTATATCCAAGGAATGCAAAAGATTCCTTCAAAATATGACTCTGTCTACAGTTTGACTATGACGAGCCCTAAAATTTTTGTTTAGGGCCTCAAAATGGCCTTGAAAGTTCAGGACCCGAAAACTAAGAAAAAACTACCAAACTGAAAAACTGCCAAGATGAGTCAGTTGGAATAGGTGGGTGGATACTGATATCCACCTAGATCATGTGTTTTTTTGATGTGGTTGTTCATGCATGTTTTATTTATGAATGATTAGTATATATATGGTTACTATATGAATGATGTGCAATAATAATGAATATTACAATGGATTATTTATGTTGCAATCTATGTTATAAGGGTTTTGCATAATAGAGTTTGTTAAATAGTAAAAATATATGAATAAACATATTGTGCACATGGTGGATAAATAATAATGGATATGAATATAGCATCACATCCCCTTGTTCCTACAGAAACTTGGTTCCTGTAGCCCTAGTAGATACCTCTGGTGATACTTCACTTGCATGTAGGTGACGCCGAAAGGGTTGGTATCTAAAGGGTTTTGTTGTTTGAGTAAACTAAACCTAGGGTCTTGTAACTGCGTTCCAAAAAATGGTTCCATTGTTGGGACCCATAATATTTAATTGAGGGAATGTTTTGGAGGCTGACTAAGAAAGAGATCATTGAATCGCTGAAAAGGAAGGAACAATAATTTTCCCAAGGAGAGAATAGAAACCCTTGGATCGGTGATGAAAAATGGTTGCAAATGTATTTTTTCACAGAGCTACATGAGATTTGCTTTGGTGAATTTATGATTATTTTGAATGAATTCTTAGAAATATTAGTGGATAATACCAAATGATATTATACTACAATGCCAAGGAATTGGACCCCTAAGTTGGTAAGAAAATTGAATTTTGTAAGCAATACTACTTCGTGTGTAGTCGATTTCTGGTTAAATAGAATATTGGGGAGTTGTAATATGGAATTCGTAGTAGATTGTACCTAGTCATATAATGTTGTAGAAAGGGATTTATTTAAGGTTCCACGTGGAAGTTTTATGAAAGCATTGGGTACCTAGATAAAGATGTTTTTGTACGACAAATGTGTGATGACGATGGAATCTGACTAATAAGAGGCTTTGCGCACATAGGGGAATTGGGGGATGAACATGGTATGTTATGAAGGTAGGAAATAATGAAGAAATAAATGAAGAAGGAAGGGAGGGACTGAGGATGTAGAGAAACAAGGTATACCAGAAGAAGAAGACAATTTTGGGGTAATGCACTATTGAATAAGGTACAAGAGGTTGCAGACTAGGGTTGAGGAATGAGATCCATGGAATGAGTATGAGAGGAGATAACCATGCAAAATAGTCCATATCATAGAAATACCACACACATAAGGAGAGGAAGAAGAATCTTAGTTTATTCCTATAATATAAGATTCGTTAATTCCTACTCAGGATGGATCTTGTGTCGATTCCACAACCCTGTGTGCATCACCTACATTTGAGGTAACATTTGAGGATTTCTCAAAATCACTTATAGTTAGCAAAGGAGGAAAAAATATTAGTAGTATCCAAAGCAGTTGAATCAATGCATCAAGTTAGATTCAACCAACATATCCAAGAGGAGGTACTATGAATAACACCATGGCAGGATTAGACAATACATTGAGAATGCCAAATTTCTAGGGACTTGAGTCGAAGGAACCATAACAACATCTATTTGTATGTGAGAAAATTTTGGCTAGAAAGAATGTCCAAGATGAGGCCACAAATATTGCGTAGTTGGAAACAATGCTTAGATATGGAGCATTAGTATGGTACATGAAACTGTAGAGTACTACACCAACAAGTCAAGCAAGGATACTGGAAGAAATTTGACAAGAATTATTGAAAGAGTTAAAGTAGCCAAAGTCTGATTCACAATACATCACATAATTAAAGGAAATAAAAAAAGTGCAGACTGAGTTCGTATGGGACTATGATAAAATATTGAAAGATTGATGGGTAGGTTTACATTTCAAATTCTTTATCAACAACATAGAGAATGGCTTATTGCAGGACTATTTCCACACGTTCGCTACCCATTTATACAATAAAAGGTTGTGTCGTAGCCTAAAGCTTTGGATATTGCAATGAATATGGAAGCATCTCCTGTATCAGATGGCAAGGGCATGGCTCAAATCCAGACATAGTTAGTTGCATTGACAATTCAATTGGAAAAACTGATGAAAGGAAAGGAGAAGAGGGAACAAGTTTGGTGTGTCAAGTGTAGGACTGAAGGCCACCATAAGGATGAATGATTAGTTGTTGCACATTTTTTGGAAACTGGAGTACCGAACCCATTAATAGGAGGGGTAGACTACAAAATATGCAAGAAATGGGGATATTATCCACACGATTTTCCATTGCTACAAAAATAAAAAAGTACACCAAGGAATTTATTTTTTTACTATTGCAATTCAGTAGGGCACAGAGAGAAGGAATGACATGCATTTGATCTGATGACATAACTCACTTCAGATATGTATAGACTTCAGGAGGAAACTATTGTGACATAAGGAGGTGGTCTAGAGTATAATAATCATAGAGGCTTTAATCCATGATGCTGAGGAGGATTTGGGAGAGGTTGAGGCAGAGGAAGTTTAATGTAGAGGAGGTAGAGGCCCAATAATATGCTACAATTGTAATCAATCAGGAAACTTAGTTCATGAATTCCCATATCCTTGTAAAACCTGCACGTATTGTAGAGCACTAGATCACGAGAGAGAATACTTTCCTCAATTATTTACAAAGTGGTAGGAAAGAGGGAATCAGAACCAGAACCCAAATAAAAATGTACAAAAGATATCAACAGAGATATGTGATGAAGGACCCAAAATAATAGTTGTCATGTGTGAAGGAGATAAGATAGGTGATGATGTGACAAAGGAAGGGAGGCAGAGTGAGCAATGGGTGAGGAAATCAACAAGACCTATGCCAAAATTTGACCCACAACAAGAAAACGAGACATATCAACAGACAAGGAATGAGATACTAGGAATGGATTGGATAACATCAACATCATATGCAATGCCTATGGTTGAAATTCCTTTGATCTATAAGCATACTACCACAGAAATACCCCCTAAAAAGGTAAGTCCTTTGAAAGAATTTATGATTTTTTTTTAGCATTGATGAAATATGACAGTGGAATGAATTCTTTGCGTGGAATGATTGATCATTGCACAGAAGAAAGGGAACTTCATAATACGCAGAGGGTAGTGAAACATGTACTACGTAAAAAGAGGATGAGCAACGAGTTCAGGTTAAGTGCATAGATTGGGGATCATGAAATAGACCAGGTCATTTTAGACTTGGGTTATGATGTAAATTTTTTTGTAAAGAAAAAATGGGAAATGATGGGGAAGTTGAAGTTGAGTTGGTCTTCCATCCAATTAAGATTAGTGAACAGAAAAACATAGTACCAATTGGTCAGTTGTTAGGGGTACCTGTGAATATAGATAGTGTGAGTAGTGTATCCTATTTCGAAGTTTTTGAGATTGTGGATGATAGCTAGTCATATCTAGTGCTAATGGGCCTTGAATGGGCCTTTGAAAATTGGGTAATTATTAATTGGTTTGAATATCTGCAGACACATGTCCTTCTCAATCAATGACTTTGCCTCTGCTTCAGGAATTTGACCTTTCAACTAGATCAATGGTTCTGTGTCCCCTTTATTGATCAACAGTCGATAATACACCTAAAGTGATCTTCATATCGGATGAATCGTGTCCACTTCGAGACTTTGGTATTCAAGACTTCGGGACTTTGTCCCTCATGACTTCGGCTCTTTGGTTCTTCGTGACTTCAATCCTTCGACACTTTGGCTCTTCGCAACTTCGTCTCTTTGGCCCTTCGACACTTTGACCCTTCGTGACTTCGGTATTTAGCCACTTCGTCTCTTCGTGACTTCATCCCTTCACAACTTCGGCCTTCAGGACTTCGAAGCTTTTGTCATTTCTTAGTGGTGAAACTCCCAAAGTAAATCTCCCATATTGACGTAACATTACACAAGTCACTTGTTGACCTGGCATGGGCCGAGTGGTTTCCATGTGTCACTCGCTGACGTGGTATGCCACATGTCCTTGCTGACGTGGTATGCTACATGTCCTTTCTGACATGGTATGCCACATTTCCATGCTAACGTGGTCTAGCACATGTCCTTGAATCAAATAGTTGAGGCTTACTTTGGGTCTTTACCTAGAGTCCACAGGTTTACGCCATGTCTTTTCTGGATCAGATGGCCCAAATTCACTTTGAACGATCTAATTCTTGAGATATTTTTTGGATGATCTGACGACTGAGATCTACTTTGGATGATCCAACAGTCAAGAATTTATTTCAATTCTCTATTTCTCCAGGCTTTGGGAATTTCAAATCTCAAACTGAAACTCTCGAAGTGATTTCTTCGGAGCTCACGATCCATTGCCACGTATCCCTCTAGATCTGATGGTTGAAATGTACTCCGACTCTATAGATCTCCGAAATTCAGGGATTTCAAATATCAAACTTTTCTCCCTCTTGAAATCACAGTCTCCTGACACATATCTCTCAATGATCAACGAACCAGATTCTCCTCCTGGTGATGAACGGTCTCAAATTACTTTGGGACATCAAAACTTTGGCAAGCTCCCTCACCTATGTGTGAAAAGCGCTAAGGCTCGCGTACATTGATTTGATTAGCCGGTTTTTGGTCCTCTGGATTGGTGATCCAATGGCCATTGTTGTTGTTCCTCCTGATCTTTTGATCTCTTCGACTTAGAAGGTTTTCTAAGTGTTCAAGGGTCTCGACCTTTGCTCCTCCTACGAGTCAATCTCTTGGACCTCGTTTTCACTTCTGGAAAGAAATATCTCTTATGATCTTTCTCATATTTTTCTCTCTCAACTTATTAAAGAGTCACTTCAACACTTAGCTGAATTGTGGATCTGGGCACTCCTTTCATATCCTCCGAAGTGTAAATCTTCGAAATCTCATCGCTTCATTCATATTTTCCACCGCTGCTATTTTTATTGCCATCAATGAAAAGCACACTCTTCCTGTAAAACAAGACAATAATCTCCCCCTTTGGCATTGATGGCAACCCTGAAAGGCAACACTATTCTTCTTAGACCTCCAACTTTAGCATCTAGACCACAACTTTTTCTCCCCCTTTGAAATCAATGTCAAAGAAAACAGAGAGTGACTATGTTCTCCCCTCATCAGATATACAAGAAGCACTCTTCCCCTGCTAAGATAGAGTATTTAGATTGATAACAGGGTCATGCCCAACTTCTGGCGCAGATTCTCAAACTCCAAGTCTGCAAGTGTTTGAATCATCCACAATACTTGGGTACAACAAGTGGCAGCTGCAATGTATTCAGCTTTTGTAGTTGATAGGGAAATTGAACCTTGCTTCTTGCTCAACCATGCTACAAGAGAATCTGTTATGAAGAATTCACCTCCACTTTTTCTTTTCCTTTCATCCAAGAAGTTAGCCCAATCAGCATCTGAATAGACTGATAATTGAAAATTCTGATTCCTAGGATACCATAGGCCATAGTTCATTATTCCTTTCAAGTATCTAAAAATTCTTTTGACAGTTATCAAGTGACTTTAGGTGTAGGTTGATACCTTCCTACCATTCCAATAGCATGCATTATGTATGGATGATATGTTGTTCTTCATATTCATTATAGCCATCATCGTCTTCATCTGACTTGGTGCTTATTCTATGTTGATATTTTACTGGAGCTTCTTCATCAATTCGAACATCAATAAAATATACTAATTTATGCATTATTTTGTTGAAGCATCTGTATCCTTTACTATTTGTTGCATATCCTAAGAAGATACCTTCATCAAATCTACCATCAAATTTTCTTAAATGACATTCCTCCTTATCTTCCTTCAAAACATAGACATTGTTTTCAGTTCTAACCCCTTTTGCAATCAACTCTCTTGTGTTCACTATTTTTATTTTACAATCCTTGGTAGTGAAAGTGACTTCACATCCTCTATCACACACCTGACTGACACTAAGAAGATTATGTTTTAATCCATCAAAAAATAACACATCTTGAGATTTTCCTCTTCCATTAATTAAGCTTACTAGACCTTTACCTCTGATCTTTCCTGGAGCATCGTTTCCAAAAGTCACATTTCCTGATTTACTTTATTTGAGTGATAGGAAATTGCTTTTGTCACCTGTCATATACCTATAGCATCCGCTGTCAATATACCATGGTTTTTTTGGTCTTTGATATGACAACACTAATCCACACTTGTCATCTTCTTTCTTCTTCCAAACCTTAACGTTTTTAGCTCTATGATTTGAATCTGGCTTATATTTCTTTAAGGACTTCGGTATTCGGGACTTCGGGAATATTTCCATCGTGACTTCATCTTTTTGGTCCTTCAGAACTTTGGACCTTCATGACTTCGGTCGTTAAAAACTTCGAATGTTCATGACTTCGGCTCTTCATCCCTTCAGCACTTCAGCTCTTCGCGACTTCAATCCTTCGGCACTTCGACTCTTCAAGACTTCGGCCCTTCGACACTTCATCCCTTCGCAACTTCGGCCTTCAAAAATTTGTAGCTTTTGTCATTTGTTAGTGGTGAAACTCTCAAAGTAAATATCTCGGAGTGACGTAACATTACACACGTCACCTATTGACCTGGAATGGGTTGAGTGGTTACCACGTGTCACTTGCTGATGTGGTCTGCCACATGTCCTTGCTGACATGGTCTACCACATGTCCTTTTTTACATGGTCTACCACATGTCCTTGCTGACGTGGTCTGCCACATGTCCTTGAATTGGATGGTTGAGGCTTACTTCGGGTCTTTACCCGGAGTCCACAGGTTTACACCACGTCTTTTCTGGATCAGATGACCCAGATTCACTTCAGATGATCTGACGCTTGAGATCTTCTTCAAATGATCTAATGCCTGAGATCTACTTCGAATGATCTGACAGTTGCGAATTTATTTCGGCTCTCTGGGATTTGGGAATTTCAAATCTCAAAAGAAACTCTCTAATTTATTTCTTCGGAGCTCACGATCCATCACCACGTATCCCTCTAGATATGACGGTTGAAATGTACTCTGGCTCTTCAGATATCCAGACTTTGGGGATTTAAAATCTCAAACTTTTCTCCCTCCTGAACTCACAAACTCCTAACATGTATCTCCCGATGATCAATGAACCAGATTCTCCTCCTGGTGATGAATGATCTCAAATTACTTCGGGATTTTAGAACTTTGGAAAGCTCCCTCACCTGTGTGTGCAAAGTGCTAAGGCTCGCGTATCTTGAATTGATCAAATGGTTTTTGGTTCTCTAGATCGGTGATCTAATGACCACGACCGCTCTTCGTCCTGAGCTTTTGATCTCTCCAACTTAGAAGGTTTTCTAACTATTCAAGGGTCTCGACCTTTTCTCCTCCTGCAAGTTCCTCTCTTGGACCTCATCTGCACTTCTGGAAAGTGGTATCTCTTCTGAGATTTCTCGTCTTCTTCTCTTTTGACTTCTTAAAGAGTCACTTCTACACTTAGCTGAATTGTAGATCTGTGCACTTCTTGCATATCCTTCGAAGTCTGAATCTTTGAACTCTCATCGCTTCTTTCCTATTTTCCATCTTCACTACTGTTCTTTCCATCAATGAAAAGCACACTCTTCTTGTAAAACATGACAACAATAGCCAAGAAATATACAAATACCCAAAACTCAGGGGAAGCACAAAGTGGAAGTTCTATAGCTTGAATCTGTTGTGTATGAACATACACTAAGGATGTGTAAGGTAAATATTGTGACAAAAGAGAATCCAAATTTTGTGTAGATAGGAGACTACTGGAATGATGAAACCGTGGGAAAATTTTAGACTTACTTTGCAAATATCATGATCTATTCCCAATCACGTTTTCAGAAATGAAAGGGATAGTTGGTGAGCTAGGAGAAATGAAGATCCATTTGAAACCCGATGCTAAACCAGTAAGATAGAAACCCTATAGACTAAATTCAAAGTATAAAGAGAAGGCAAAGGAAGAGATAGACATAATAATAGAAGGAAAAATTATTGAACCAATGGTGGAATTAGAATGGATAAGTCCAATGGTAGTACAATATAATAAAACATGAGGAATCAAAATTTGTGTAGACCTAAGAAAACTAAATGATGCATGTGTCCATGACCCATTTTCGACACCTTTTACAGATGAAGTGCTAGAGAATGTAAGGGGGAAGGAGGCCTATTCCTTCACTGATTCCTTCTTAGGATATCACCAGATAAATATTTTGTAAGAATACATACATAAGACTACTTTTGCGGTAGAATGGAGAAGCTACCAATACATAGTGATGCCTTTTGGGATGAAGAATGCACCTCCAATTTTCTCAAGAGTAATTGTAGCGTCCTTTAAATAATTTATTCATAAGTTCCTTGAATTTTATTTAGATGATTGGATTGTGTTTAGTATCTTGAAAAATCACATAAAAGTACTTAGGTTAATGTTGAATAGGTGTAGACAATGTCAGATTTCATTGAACTTGAAGAAATGTATTTTATGTGCACCTTTTGGAATTTTTTTGGGCCATGTGGTATGCAAGCAAGGCTTACTAGTGGATCCTACCAAGACTGCAGTGATTTTGGACTTACAACCACCCACATTAAGAGAAACCCTTAGACATACATGATACTATAGGAAGTTCATTAAGGTATATGCATAGATTACAACACCAATGGAGAAGTTGTTGAAGAAAGAAGCTAGAATGAGGACTACCAGAAAGGTTTGGACACATTAAATAAGAAGTTAGTGACTGTGCCAATTTTGATATTCCCAGATTGGAAGAAGAAATTTCATGTTCATGTGGATGCGTCGTCCATATATTTGGGCACAGTATTATCCCAGCCAGGAGAAGGATATTTAGACCATCCAATTTCATTTGCAAATAGAAAAGTGTACACAACAGAAAATAACCACTCTATAACATAACGAGAAGGGTCGAAAATGTGTATGCATTGTAGAAGTTTAGACATTATTTGTTGGGTTCTCATTTTAATATGTATACATACCATTCTGCATTAAGATACTTAGTGAACAAACCAGTGTTGGGGGGAGATAATTTGCAGATGGCTACGTTTGTTCCAAGAATATGACTTTGAAGTCATCGTTAAGAGAGGACAATTGAATGCAAGACCAGATCACTTATCACACATTCTATTGGAAGAGGATGTAGGGAATCTAGATGAAAATTTACTAGATGCACATTTATTTGTAGTACGAATGGTGGATGACTACTTTGCATACATTTTTCAATTATTAAGTACAAGAATGGCTCCATCAGACATGAGAGTTGCACAAAAGAAATATTTAGTGGTTAAGGCACTAGACTATCAACTAATTGTAGGGAAATTTTACAAGTTAGGCGCAGATGGGGTATTGAGATTATGTGTGTTAGAGCATGATAGACCGATAATACTATCAGAAGCACACAAAGCTATTGTAGGAGGAAACTATGAAGGCAAAGAGACTGCACACATGATTTTGTGCATAGGGCTCTGGTGGCCCACACTTCACAAGGATGCTAAGGAATATTTTGAGGCATGTGGTGTTTGTTAAAGGGTTGGAAATCCATCCAGAAGGGATGCGATGCCTTTGCATCCATAGGTTACACTGCATGATTTTTAAAAATGGGAAATAGACTTCGTTGGACCGACTAATCCATTACCCATGAGATCATGAGCTAGGTATATAATCACTGCGACATAATATTTGACCAGATGGGCCAAAGAAACACTATCCATAGAATGAAGCATGGAAAATGTTGCGTGATTTCTATTTGATAATGTCATAACAATATTTGGGTGCCCATATATTTTACTAAGTGATCAAGGGACACACTTCTTGAATAAGACGATTACAACATTAACTAAGGAGTTTCAAATTCACCATCAAATGAGAATGACCTATCACCCTCATGAAAATGGGACATTGGAAGCCTTCAATAAGATTTTAGAAAATGTGTTGACAAATATTTGCAATGTAGGGAGGGATGATTGGGACTTAAGTATCCCTACAGTATTAAGGGAATATAGGACTACAAGTAAAATCTTGATAGGACATACACCTTTTAGGTTGGTATATGGGAAATATGCAGTAATGACGATAGAATTTATTGTGCCGAATCTATGCATTGTAGTGATTATTGATATTTAAAAATCTATCACAATAGAGGAAAGATCGTCACAATTGTTACATCTCGAAGAAGACCTATTCGTCATAGGATTCCATCAGCAAGTCCAGAAGGAAAGAGATAAAGCATGGCATGATAATCATATTAAGCATAAAAGATTCCAAGTGGGAGACTTAGTATTTTTATATGACAACAAGTTTATGCAACATCTGAGAAAGTTTTGAATGCACTAGTTAGCTCCATATGTTATTAAGTATGTGACAAAGGAAAGTGTTGTGTAGTTGGAAACATTGAATGGCTAAGTCTTGGGAGGAATGGTAAATGGGATTCACCTGAAACTCTATAGGAATGATTGATCGCTCGCACACTAGTATGCCCTATCCGAGAACCTTTGTACTATAGTAGTGTGTTATAGTAGGCAAAAGACAAAGAAAAGGAAACAAAAAGTAGAAAAAAAGGAAGAAAAAATGGGAAAAGAGAAAAGAAAAAGGAAGGAAAAACATGAAAAAATGAAGTAAGTTATAATGAAAGTAAGTGCTTAGAAGAAGTGATTGTTGTGTAGATGGAAAAAACTACACCAAGAAAGTAGATTATGTGCAAAAGCAAAAGTTGTGGAGTAACCAAACGGGTAAGACAAAAAAATTGTGAGGATGTGGACAAATAAATACCATTAAATGATATTAAAGAGAGGAAATGACGGTTCAAAAGTTGTAATGATAGCACAACACAGAGACATGTCATCATAAATGGAAACACCTGGCAGAGATCGTGACATCCTAGCAAATATAAGGAAAACATGTAGTGAAGGATTTGGAATTAAAGAATCTTTAAAGCAACTGTTGAATGAACAAGTACTAAGGGATTAGATAGTTAATACAGGCGGGAAGGTAATGGGACAACTGGCGAAGGGGAACAAAAGTCAAGAGAGTCGAAAAACATTAGTTATTGTTAGTTGGAGCTGTATGTGAGTAAGAGAGAGTCGAGGGCCATGTTGCAAAGCTTTAGAAAAACCATAGAGTCGAAGTAGTTTTCGCTAGCAACCAGATTACAGAAATGGACCCACTAAAGGAAAAAATGTACGTACCAAAGAAATACCAAATTCGAGAAGGAAAAAAAAATCCATAGGTTGATGAGATTTTGAGAGCATCATCATCAAAGCCAAGGTTTCTTAGATACTGCATTTCACCGAGAAAGGATGATTCCATACCAGTGTTGTTGAAGAAGGATTCCAAGTATCCATTGGTGATGCCTGACATCCTAGATGGGGTCATCATAGAGGAATATATTTTAGGTAAGGTGCAACAACTCAAGTATGCAGACCATGATATTACATACATAATGAAGTTCCCTGAACTTGTGTCAAGAGAATACTTGGAGTTGAGGTTAGATCCATTGACGAACCAGGCTATACCTATGCCAAAGGTATGGGCCATAGGGTTATAACAAGCTGACATACTAAATCTATTTTAAATTCCACACTTTGACAAGAGCCACAAAGTGAATACATGTGTCAAGATGTTTCTAACCTGTGTGCATGGTGGTTACTTATGGATGGAAAAAAAAATTGCGATAAACATTGATATCATTTCCCGAATTACGAGCTTACCAACACAAGGGGAATATCCAACCTTGTTGTTTGCAGAAAAGAAGAGTGACAAGGCTCTGTCACAGGACATGAAGGAGAAATTTCACACAGTCAAATGGGTGTGCGGTTTGGACGTACCAAGTATCTATGACCCAACAATAGTAATTGCGATGCAATCGTTTTCATGCAAGTTACTTAGAAAATGTAGGAAAGCCAAAGTGCCCGTAGGTGTGATAGCTGCAGTTGAGAAGTGTGACAAAGGGAATCGATGAGCTAGGGACCATTCTTACTTAATCATTTCCTCATCTATTTTGCAGTATCACAAGACAAAGGCATGGAATTTCATTATTCATGGTTGTTGATTCTGACTGCGTTTACAACGTGGAATGGACCAGAAGATGCGTAGTTTCTAGGCCTAATAGGTAAGTCGTGTTTATCCACTAAATACCATAACTTCTGGTACATGAAAAACAAGAGAAGACAGATAAACACCAACATTGAGTTATTTCTGTACAATGAAAGGATTAGGAAGTGTATCCAAAATACACAATGCATTTTACCACAACTTGTAGAGGTGTACGCATCAATTGTGTTATTCCGGGAAGACTAACATCACATATGTATAAAAGAAAATAAATACCCGAGAGAGGAATGGTTCCAAACAAAGTATAAAATCATAGAGGAAGATATTCAAATGATTATGTAGGATTGGGAACCAGAGTGGAAGGTTCTTGTGAACGAAACAAATATGGAGCACCCTGACAATGAAGAAGAAGACCAAGGAAATGATCAAGGAAATGGACAAGGAGATGGCGCAGGGGACGCACATGATATAGTGACAAATATAGGGGAAAAGAGGAAAGACAGGGGTCAGGGGAGAGCAACATCTTCACAAAATAATATGAAATCCCATAGAGAACAAACTATATACACTTTGACAGATGATGTTATTAACATGATTGGATATCAAGTGAGGGATGTTGTAGAAGAGGAAACTCAACAAGAATCTTAGAAACAAGGAGAACTGCAATAGAAGGTGAAAGAACAATTAACACCATTACAACAATTAGTGGAGGCAATAAGGATAGCACTAGAACAGAGACCTGGTGAACGACCAACAACAAGCATGACTTGGGAAACATGGGCCACCACTTCTTATTTGATAGAGACCAGAGAGATAGGAGCATGCACGAGGACTAAGTCACCTAGACTTAGTCATTTCATAGATGCCCATAGGAGCACTACAAGACTTACAGACAAGTATTGCAAAACAAATATAGTTCCACGCAGAGTCAATGTAAAAGGAGTTGGCTAAGGAAAGGGTATATAAGACATAACTGCAAAATGATTATATGATAGTTGTGCAGGAGAAGGAAAAGTCCGAGAAAAAGGCATAGAATATATTGAAGGAGAAGGACAAGGTGATACAAGGAAAACCTCTTTATGGCTAGGGGTAAACCACAACAGACGAAAATGATTGTAGAAATCATCTGTAATCTCAGGTATGCTATATAAACAAATATGCTAACAAGACAAGTTAAAGATCCTGCCTCATCCAGACTTTCAATGAAGTCCACCATTGAGCACTTGACTCAAATAAATACACCTGCAACTTGTCCTCAACAACCAAGAAATGCAAGCATATGGTGATAATATATAATGTTATCACATTCAATAGCCTAATCCATCAACATTCATAACAAATATGCCCATGGAATAACAATTCAAATATTTGCAAGATATTAATTGGACGAGAAAAGAGTATTTCTATTAAAATGTAATCAACATAAGTGGATGAATTACAAACTTCCATGTCAGCATGGTTCGGAACCAAGAAACTAAGTCCCTTCCAGTTGGGCCTCCACCACTTCAATCCTCCACCAAAGGAAAGATCATATAAGAGAGACAACGAGGTTCTCAATCATGTATGGAAGAGCTTGGGGGCTGAATAATGAGTTCAAACTTAAAAGGATAAAGGGATGCAGACTCAATATGAAGTGAATAATTTCTCCAAAGTAACTTTTCTCTCAAAGTTGAATTCTTCTCCTCTTTTCCATAGCTCTAATTTGGCCCATTTATAGCCTTCAAATGGAAATGAAGGGTCGAGTTGGAATGTTTCTAGTATGTTGAAGGTCAAGGATCATGGATCTTGTGACATGACATGGAAAACCAACACCAGTTTTTAATTTTGGACACAAAACTCGATGTACACGAGCTGTAGTGGTGCAACCTGAGTATACAAATGTTGTATAGTAGTTAGGGCATGTATATGTGGAAAGTTATTGTTTTTAGCTCTAGGATTTGCAAAAAGGGACTTCCATTATGCATAGGGAAATGGAAAAAGGCCTTTTGAGAAAATTTGCATAAGCTGAGGCAAACATTGCTATAACAGATGCCCCCTAATGTGTTAGGTCAGAGGAGTATCTGCGATGGCCGAAATAAATTGTAATACCTAGAAGTGGAGTAATGGAGACCTAGCTGAATGAACTAGTTGCTCATGAGAATATTACAATCTGCACTAACTTTGCGCACATGTCTCCCAATTTGACCTACACTACAGATCCATGTGAAAATATACCAAACAATTGTTCATGGCCATGAGTAGGAAATACAAAGGTGGCTATATTCCAAAGGTTGTCATAGTCACGAACAAGGCCCAGTAAAACTAGTCTCAAAATAAATTTGAAGATATATGTATACAATGGAGTACAATATGGTCTCCCATGATCACTGAAGTCACATAGGTATGGGTACACTAAAATATAGCAACAACTCAGGAAATATGTGACTATGAATTGATGTCTGCAAGTCTTCAAGTATACATCGTGTGAACAAAGGAGTTGAGGTCGAACACAATGAGACTTTGTTTGATTACTGGTCATTAAGGTATACCGTTAACAAACACGAGACAACCTATCGATAATGAAAGTAGGTATCAGGGCACCAACTACATTATTACAAGTGTGAATAAAGGTGTCAGGATCAAACACTTGAAGAATCCATCAATCAAGAGACATTTATGTATTCCCAACTATCGATGGAAAGAGAGCCTTCCACTAATGACTACAAGCATCTAGGTCTCATTTCCAGAATAGATGGGATGAAGTATACAGAAGGAGACCCATTGAAAGGAGAGCATTGAGGCATCTCTCATAATTAAGCATGAGGTACAAAGAAGGATCTTAACGATTTGGAGGAAATTGGACGAAGAACATGTTCACGAACCAATGACCTTGTGCATCTTTCGTGTGTGCCAAATGCAAGCGAGACATGAAAAATAACCTCTAAATAACAACCAATAAGGAAAATTGTTGACAACAATGCAAAATCCACCAACAAGTCTAATGGAATCCAAGACACTGCATAAATTCCAATGTGTGAATAGATTTTTTTCCGTTGAACACAAGGGACACCACCCAGTAAATGACCAATGATGAAATGTCGATTGTTGAGTTCAAGGTTAGCTACCAATGAGGAGAGTAGGACTAGGGCACACAATAGGACTACAACTTCATGTAACTATGAGACACAATGAGGGTATGGACTACATGAAAAGTCAAGATTTATGAGGAATGGTCGACACAGGTTGATAGACATCCTTTGAACAAGAGCATGAGACATATGGAAGAATCTGGAAACTTAGACTCAATGATGAAACTTTGGGATGCATGAGGCATCGATAAAAATATCCATAGGGATTGGAAGAGTAACCAGTCGGGGGAGTAAACTCTACGTAACGATCTTAGTTTCCTAAGCTCATGCTAAACCCAAAATTTTGATGACAAGTGGACTCTAAAATTTTGTGCTTTGTTCAAAAGCGACACGACTGCTGCCAATATAAGATAATATTATTTTTTCTCCCTTCATTTTTTGTTTTTTCATAGTAAAATGAATGCTATGATACAGATGAGGAAATGAGTGTCACAAGTAAGAAACTAGTTCCAGCAGTGGAACATACCTATTCTCAATGCAAGGAGGTGCATGCAGGATATGGACACTCATGGAAATGTTTCCTCGTGGGTATAGGGTGTCAAGCTACAAAGGATAGAATCACGGCTCTTCTTGGTTGATGATGCAAACTGTTGAGGTGAAATTCTTATAACGCAAAAGTGAGAACCGACAATAGGCTTAATACTGCAAGCAAGAGAATGAGATGCAATTAAAACTTAACACAAAAAAAATGTCCTTTTTCATAATCTTAGTCTACTTGGTTTGAAAAAGGGATAAAATTGCACCAAATAGACATCCTTTCAAATCCAATTTACGAGTGTGAAAGAGACAATTTCACTCAACAATATTTTCGCTTTTTGAGAGAGTCGGAAAAGAGCTTAAATCAGACTCGTTGGGAGTCCTCTAGGTATAGGTCAACATGTTTATTAGTAAGAAATGAGGCTCAAACATAAAGTCATGTATTAGCTATAAGGGACTCCCGATCCTATGGACAAAAATCTCTACATGGGCACCGAATGAAGAAGGGGATATAACTAGGTTACCCATGTTTGGTAAGTCTCTACTATTCGATAACGACACTTCTAGTTGCAGATAGAAGGTTTCATGTTGCTATGAAATGGGTTCGTACCTAAGGCATATGAGTTGCAGTCATAACATGATGGAAGTGTGCGTGATGGATTGGATACCTATCCTATATGTTGGGTAATGAAAATACCTATCCAAAGTTATGAACAGACGATATGGCACTGAAAACTGTAAGAATCCCTGGATTAAACCACCAAAACCAACTCCATCCACTGTCGTATTAGTCCATTAGGCCAAAATATTGTAGTAAACTATGTCAAGTGGGTAAAAATTTGCTATAAATAGTAAAACAATTTTTTTTTACTATACCATTTGTATTTTTTACCAAAATAGTGCATTTTGGACCAAATTGCCTTCGAATTTCAACCTTTGATTATGGGAGCTACGAGCGATGGAATCGACGACTGCCAGGACTAGGTAATTCATATTTCTCTCCTTTTTCTTTTCAGTGGATTAAAATTTGTAATTAGGCATCATTTTTGAAGTTATTTAAGGAGCAACTTGGAAACTTAGATGTACACAGGCTACGAATTATCGGGTCTCATATACACATACTTATACGCGTCTGTTTTAAAAACAACTAGCGTATAGGAATCCCTATATGTGACTGTGTACACTATATCTCGCACACATGTCCATGGATAAGGTTTTTTAAATGTTGCTAACTCAAAAAATGGTTTGAATCTTGCAAGATAGTGCTAGAGTGGAGAGAAAGAGAGCAAGAAGAGGTGGATGCTGCAGTGAAGAGATATCCAAGGGCACAAATGGCCTTAAAAATATGTGGGCTATACAATTTTTGGGCTCTAAAAGGTATGAGGGCTCAAGTGAGACTGCTTCATCTTCTTGTGAAATACTAGGATCCAGATACTAAGACCTTCAACCTTGATGGACAACCATTGACGATTGAAGTTGAGGACATATACTTCTGGATGGGATTTTCACGTCGGGGTGAGGTGGTCAACCTAAAATACCGGGGAGCGGGAAGTGGCATGAAAATAGAGGATTACATAGCCACTCATTGCATTACAACAACTGAGAAGGTAGGGAGCCAACTCCCAATCAAAGCAATCAACAATCTGAGTCTCAAGATTGTTGTCCTAGTTTTGACATGGATCATAGGGTAGACCTCTTTGCACTAGTAATCAAGGCCACTTATGTTCTATTTAGTGGAGTGTGTGCGACCCATGGTTTACGACTGGTGCACCTCACTACTGGCCAACATGAAGAGCCAACTGACAGACTGCAAACTAGGTAGAAAGATGAACTTTGGGTTTGCATCTATCCTTTGTGGTTTTCTCTTCAAGCGGGTTCCAGGCTTGGGCCCTAGAGTAGAGATTGTTTCGCATGGAACTTGCGATCTATCCATGGCATGGTGGACCGAGGTGATGAGGCGACAGAGGGGTGGTAGGTTACCAACACCCTACATCGATATTTTTTCTTCTGGTGGATTCAGTAGGTGATGGCTTTGGAGGACTACCCTTACGTAGATATTGACTTCAAAGGAGATATAGACATATCGTTACCACCAGGGTCCACCTACAGAGACATAGGTATGTCAATTTTTTTGAATATTTCATTTTTCTGTATTTTTGTATAAGAAAATAAAAAAACAATTGGATGATGTCAAGTACTAACTAAACATGTATGTGACACAGACGTAGGTCTACGATGGCTGGAAGAACTTCCTCGACATTAGAGGAGGCACCAGGGAGATGAGGCAGTGGGAGGGGACGCACATAGAGTGCTTCAAAATGTGCAGGGAAACCTGTCTTGTTTGACGCAGAGGATTCCCATGGTTCAGGTGGAGGATCTGCCAGAGGATATGCAATGACATGTGGTAGGTGTGCCCCATGCTTGGGTACGACTCTTTTAGCTTCTTGCAAATTCCATAGTATGTTATCATGATACTCATCCAGCGCCATAGACGTAGATGTCGTGATTATTGTATGATCAGTTGTATATGTATTTTGAGGGTGTCAGCCCTGATTTTGTACTATAACATCCTATTTTTTGGAGAGATGAAATATATATATTGATCTTCGACTTTACTTATGTTACAATGTGTACATTGATGAAAGTGTTTTCTTTGATTTAGTTATGTGACAAATTCCAATATAAAACAAAATTAGCATATGCATCAAATACATAATTAGAACTTCTAGGTATGTGATGATAAGTAATAAAATCAAACTTTCGTTCCAAAATTCGTACCCATAAGAATCGTTAGAGTAGAGTAGGGTCACGCACATGGTAACTTCCGTTCAAATGACATACTACTAACTAGGAATCTGGGTGAACTTGTAATGAACGAATACCATGTGAAATGGCATCATGTAAAAGTTCTATAACGATGCTATATTCGGCCACATTATTTGTGGATGGCCTTAGGAAAATGCCACTTGAAGACACCAAGAGACCCTCGGGTGAGTAAACAACCCAACCGGTGGAAGCCAAGTTATGTGTATGACAACCGGCCTTGTCTGTGAATCCTAAGTAGACTGAAGACTTCACTGAAATCTTCCAACCAAGGGAAAACTTGATAAGCAAGATGAAGATAAAAACAAAGGGTAAAGATATATACACTAAAATACATTAGTATTCAAATATTTACGCCCAAGATTGTGGCTCAAGGATAATATATTTTCAAATAGAGCCCATTCCTGGGCTCAACCAGCATGTTCCCTTCATAATATTCTAATTCATAGGATCCTTTTTCTAAGACATGTCGCACAATATAGGGACCATTCCACATACGTTTGAACTTGCCTTGCCTCAGTCATTCTTTGGATTGATCATATAGAAGGACCAAGTCACCCTCAGCGTACTTCCAAGGACAAACAAACTTTTCATATTGGAACTTGACACATCTTTTATTCTCTTCGATAGTCATAGATGCGTCTCGATGCTGCTCATCTAGACTCTATAGGTGTATGAGGTGTTGTTCAAGATCAGAAGTGTCAGGTAGGATCGCAATTGCCAATATAAGAGAAGGGATTTCACATTCAATAGGTAAGATCGACTCCACACCGTGCACTAACTGGAAAGGAGAAAAACTAGTGGAAGTATTGACCAAGGTTCGGTATGCCCAAATTGCTGGATAAAGCATGATATGCTAGTCAGATTTTCTCTGTATGACAATTTTCCACAACATGGTCTTTAGAGACTTATTCATGACCTCTACTTGTCCATTTTCCTAGGGGTAGTAAGGGGAAGAATGACCATGCCTAAACCCTAGTTTTGCTGCTAGTTCTTTCATCATTTCATTCTAAAAGTGACTGCCATGATTAGTGACAATCTCACTCGGGATTCTGAACCTGGCTATAATTTGATTGAAGATGAAGACGACGACAGTATTACCATCATATTTAACTGTAGGAATGGCATTGTCCCACTTAGTAAAGTATTTTATGACTTGGATAATGTGTTGATGCCCCCCCTAGTTGAAGTTGGGTTGCAATCCACAAAATCCACCCCCCACTTGGTGAAGGGATTGATGGTAACAACTGGATGGAGAGGGGTTGGATGCAAGCACATTTTCTGAGTGAACATCTAGAAGGGGTGACACTTCTTAACCACTTTGATGCAATATTTAAAAATAGATGACCAAAAATAACCGGCTTGCAAATTTTTCTAGGCTATCGGAAGCCCGAATAAATGACCACCACAAGCCCCATTGTGGCAGTCATTAATAAACTCATCTTCTTCGTGAGTTAAACAATGATGCAGGATATTGTTTACTCCTTGAGGATACAGAGTGTCTCTGATGATAAGATAGTTCTTAGCTTGGTATCGTATATGTCGTCGGTCATCTCGCGAGAGATGTTGAGGGAACTTCAAAGTTTGAATATAGATAAAAATATCTCCATACCAGGGGTATGACGACAAAAAAAGGAAAATATGTTCATCCGAAAATGAATCAACATGAATAACATCCTCGTCTATTCGAGGAAATTTGGATATTAACTCTGCAAAAACTAGTATATTTTTTGGACTTCGCAGAAGCGAAATCGAGATCAAATTCTTGTATAATGACAATCCATTTATTGTACTTTCCCCCTATGATATGCCTCATAAGTTTGTATTGAAATGGATTGAGATCGGAAACGATAGTAGTTTTGCAAAGAAATATATAGTGTCGTAATCGTTGGACTGTGTGGAAGGAAGCCAAAGATATCTTTTCAACATGAGAATATTTGAGTTCAGGACTGACTAAGTTTCAAATAAGATAGTAAATTACATGCTCACAGAGCTCATCATCGTCCTGAACCAACACCATACCAATCGTCTCTTCAGACACGGTGACATAAAGCAAGTAATCTATATCGTAGTCTGGAGACTTCATTAGAGGCATCGATACCAAGGATTTCTTCAAAGCATCAAAGGATTCTTGGGCTCACTCATCCTAGATAAAAGGAGTGTCCTTCTTCAAGAGACGCATGAAACCCTTAGTAATATTTGCATAGTTCATTATAAACCATAGTAAAAAGTTAGTTTTCCCCTGTAAACCTGGAAGTTGACAAATAGTGCAAGAGGGGGGGGGGGATCAAAGTATTTCCTCAACCTTTAACATATATACCATGATCCCAGTCTCAAAGACTGAAAATCCTAGAATTTGACCTGACCTAATGCAAAAGATGCATTTATGAGGGTTCAAATGGATGCGATAATTTAAAAATATTTCAAAGACTAGTCGAAGGTGCTTAGGGTGATCCACTCTCTTACAAGAGTGAGAAAAAAGACCATCGAGATAGGCTTAGACTATATTCTTGAGATCATGAAATGCGAAGGTCATAGATGATAACTCATTGGAATGTTTTTCTGATGTTCTTAACACCGAAAGGCATCTTCCAGTATGTGAATGTACCCCACGGAAAAAAAAAATATTGTCTTATGTTGGTCCTCGGGTTTAATATAAATTTGGTTATACCCTGAACATCTATCCATGAAAGAAAAAACTTTGTTTCCTTCACATTTGTCGAGAATCTGATTGATGAAGGGTGTTGGGAAGTTGTGTTTGGGACAAACTTTATTCAGTTCACGAAAATCCATGCATACGCGGATGGTTCCTTGATTTTTATTCACATGAACGAGATTGGATACCCATTTAGTCAAGGGAACCAGGTAGATAAAGCCACCATTAAGTATTTTTTCTACCTCTGCCTTAATAACAGGGGCCTTCCTAGGATTGAAAACTCTAAGTTGTTGTCGAATAGGTTTTGCATCCGGGTAGGTTTTAATATCATGTTCGACAATTCGAGGGTTGATTATTTGTATCTCTTCATATGACCAAGTGAATACATCACGAAATTATTTGAAGAGCTCGGTGTAGATCAGAATTTCTTCTGGCTAACAATATGCACCGATGTATACATTTTCAACCTTGCCAGGAATACTAGAGATATCGATCATGACGGTAGGAGAGATACTTACCATGTTTCCTTCAGAATAAATGTCGTGCATATCAAGTAGAACTACAGAATGACCAACTATCTCGCTCAAGGTAGATCTAAAATCATCTTGTTCGATTCTGGCAAGCTCTGGGAGGAAATAAGAGAAATAATGCATATCATCCCATGGCCTGTTAGAACCATTAATGGCCTCTATGATTTCTTCATCCGAAGTTAAAGTCTCATCGAGGAAGTCACGTGAACAAGACGATGAAGTGTCCCACACGGGCTCTAGAATAGGATCCTCCTTGTCAGGATCCGGATAGGCAGAAGAGTCAATAACATCTTGATACACAATCTCTGTTGATGATAGTGGCATGGCCACTCTAGTATGTGACTGACCTTCACAAGATACATATGAGGAAGTTAGGGCCCAAGGATCATTAACATATGAAGTGCAGAAAGGAAAAAACTTCTTTGACGAAGTAGGCATACTGGACATGGCGTATATGTGATGAAAAGGTTCCATGAAGTCAAAGGTACCCATAAGAGATGAATACAATCCAACACCAAATTTCTCAGTTGTCGACTGATAATTGTCAATCACGGGGATCGACGGTACAACAAATGCATTGGGGCTAGCATACGCAAAGGAAAAATGGTCAATCATCAGGATCTTCCCATCGTGAGGAAAACAAAGAGTGTGGAATATGGATGATATGATTTCATTCATAGCATAAGTCCAATTGCATCCTAGTTATAGTCGAGGGGCACAACAACCACCTCGACATCCACCTCTACCGTCTTCCCACCTAACTAGACCAAAAAGGAAACAAGAATACCATGAGGGTGGAAGGAATGATCGTTAAAATCAGTCAACATGGCCGAAGACTAAGAAAGGTTCGGAGAGTTGAGGGATTTCCAAAATACCAAGGACATCACACATGTTGGAGTGCCTTCATCAACAACAATATGTTTGATGGTATAATTTGAGTAAACCACATGGATTTGGAATGCCACATGGTAATGCAAGTGAGGCTTCACATATGTGACATCAAACTTGATAAATTTAGAGCCACGAGAATCTAGAGCTCCTAACATAGATAGAAAGGCGTTTTTCTATGAACGACACGTCTATAGTACCTCCAGAGCCGACATCGCACAAGAGGTTTCATCCAGATCCTCAACAATAGAGTAATTCTAGGTGGATCTAGGATTATAATTGTGGGTAGAGAGCTTGATTACTCCTTTTGAAATATGAGGTGGGAGCTCTGGTTTTTCGATCTATAAGTGTGTCATTGGAGGAGGGGTATATTCTAGACCAGGTACAGTCTATGGAGAAATGTAATCGCGAGACCGAGTGGCTACATTAACCTTATATTTAACCATATAGATGCATAAATGGCCACCGTCTTGTGTCGGCAGGTTTTGAATCCCACTCGTTGCATTTCCGAAAGTTGAGGAGCTCGAGGCCATGTGTTTATTATGTGGAGAAGGATTAGTCAACACAATGAGAGGTATATATAAAAGCCTCGCAACTTCCACAAGTTTGGGACATAAATGGGTAAGGTGGTATTTTGTACAAATCTTGTAGGGAAACTTCACATTCCGCCTTTCTTTCTTGCCCTCACCAACATTATTATTTGACTTCTCATTATTACCATTGTCCTTGGATTTATTATTATTCTTCCCACCTTTACGATTATTACTACGTCCTTTTTTTTTATTCCCTCCTGGATTATGGTTACCATTCAGATCGGTCGACGATTGCACATAATGTACATTTGTTGACTAAGTGGGAGTGGAGGACACAGACGAAGTTCGCCCTCCTACAAACTAGTTTAGAGACAACTCTTTCAAATGGCTTGTCACCGAATCTGTGTATTTTACATTGGCAGAGCCTACAATGCCATCAACATGAGGCTTGAGATTTTGTCTAGGGTCATAGTTTGACCTCGATGTGTTTGGAAGAATCTCATATAACATCCCAAACTGATCATATATAAGATCTAACTGATGGGATTTAAAAAACGCTTCTTCCTCAGATGTAACCCCGGATGTAGAAACATCCTTCGAAATATAAGGCAGTAGAGACTTGAGGAACCACTCTAGTAGGAATTTTGGGGGTATGTAGGTCTTGATCAACCTCTTCCATCTATGCCACTCCTTGATGTGATCTGAGATATGAGTGGATTTGTCCTGACTTAAGGTCGACAGAATTTATAAGACAAAATTGTAGGAACCGAAAATTGGAAGTGGTTGAGGAAGACTAAGACCATATGATTAAAGGTTTTGTATGTCCCCCTATGTATCTTGATATACCATTTCACAGTGACCCCTATGAGGGTGAATTGAAACAATATTAATTAAATAGAATCATCGTTAAGGGAATTCAAAGAGCATCAAAGGTGAAAATTAGTGACGTGATCACAAATATCCTCACCATTCCTGCCTTTGAATTTTGGAATATTCGAAGGAAGCCTTGTGGGGAAGGGGGGCCATGTCGAATCATGACACATAGGATCATTCATTAACTTAGAAAATTCTGGAAGATTGAGCATGGCCAGAAAAGGGAGATGGGTTTGCAACATCTGAGCCTAAGCTCCCTAGAAAGATTGTTGTTGGGGAATCGCAGCCCATCCAGGGTTCTGGTCAGCACCATGGCCCTGTCCGGGATTGTAAGACCCTCCTCTGAACTGATTCATGAGGGGTTGGTTCGGCATCATTCTAGTAGGATTTTTTTGATGAGGATTGTAAAAATTTCCCCCAGATGGAGTGGTTCCAGGTTGGGGGTTTGACAAGGTATGAAAGTAACCTTCTCCAGGTGTGAATCCAGAGGATAAAGGTGGATTCATCATGCCAAATGTGTTGGTCATAATTGGTACAAAGGAGGTGGGTTTAAAGGACACAATGTAAGTAGTAGCTTGTCTACTAGGTTGGTTACTCCATCCAAAAGTATTAGGAACAATATTAGACTCAGGGTTAATAGGAGGAAGCCCTCCAACTGTAGAATTCGTTTGTGGGACATGAACACCACCAAATGACAATGGAGTATGTGGAGGAGTCGTGCCCCCAAGTCCAATACTAGTATTCGGACTAGACGTTGGGATGGGGGATGAGAATTGTGATGTGAAATTTGACATTCCATAATAAAAAGGACTAGAGGCCATAGGGATGGACTAAACATTATAGCCCGACGAATGACAAAGGGACCTGAAAGGGTTCATGGCTATATATTGAGTATTCACTATAGGATGGACCAGGGTGATGATAGGCACCTATGGCACTACGACTCACAACATCTTATTCCAAGGCTCTAAATCCTAAGCTAGTTTGTGCACCCTAGAAAATAATTTTTTTTCTAATCAATTTTAAATTATTGGCGTTGCTTTTAGTGGCCTTGGTTACTCACAAAAGGTGTAGTCGTGAAACTAATGATGTTATGACTCAACAAGTAAAATAAATGAATATGAATAAAATGAAAAAGTCCTAACTTCAATTCCCAATAAGTGATAATATTTTCAAAATGAAAATTTCAATTTAATTTTGCAATTCCAAATAAGATGAAATATTTCTATATATGTGCTAAAATCAATGATAAGAACCTAAAATATCAAATGCCAACAATGTAAAATGCCTAATATTTTTGTATTTTCAATATAAAAGAATGAAAATGCAAGGACTGAACAACAACTTGATATAAAAATTCTATTGTATGTAAACATAGACAAACCAAGTAGGATATCAAGAAGCAAACACCCAACCCAAAATGCAAGGACAATCAAATGAAAAGGATGATGACAAAGGCACCGCCCAAAAATTCAACCAAAGAAAGGTTTCCTATCATTCCACAGAAACTTAATAGTGATAATAGAGACCCAAGAAGACTCAACAACCATCAAAACTTACCCAGTAACCAGGAAGAAAAGGATGATGTACGTGATCGTTCAGGAGAAGGATGCATATATATGCCTCTTGCAGAAGGACATCACGCACATGTATACGAAGGTCAGGTAAAAACTCGCGTATATGTGTTAAAACACAGCCAAGTTAAGGAGAAGGATAAGAAACTCGAACTCGGAATGAACATAGGTTTTTAAGCAATTGGACGACAAGAAACTCAGTATAAATGATAGAAATCAAAGGAGAAAAACACTTGAAAACTAGAAAATAAGATTCTATCCATAGTATGGTCACCAATTTTGTTACGAGGAAAATATCTCTATGGCTAGGGGTAAACCACAACAAACGAAAATGACTGCAAATATCAACTCTAATATCAGGTATGGTATATAAACAAATATGCTAACAAGACAAGATAAAGAGCCTACCTTGTCCAGACTTTGGATGAAGTCCACCATTGAGAACTTGATTCAAAGCAATACGCCTGCAACTTGTACTCAACAACCAATAAATCCAAGCATATGGTGATAATATATAATGTTAGCACATTCAATAGCCTAATCCATCAACATTCGTAACAAATATTCCTATGGAATAACACTTCAAATATTTGCAAGATATTAATTGGACGAGAAAAGAGTATTTCTATTCAAATGTAATCAGTAGAAGTGAATGAATTACAAACTTCTGTGTCAGCACGGTTCGGAACCGAGAAACTAAGTCCCTTCCAGTTGGGCCTCCACCAAAGGCAATCTAATATAAGAGAGACAATGATGTTTTCAATCATGTAGGGAAGATCTTGGGGGCTGAACAATGTGTTCATACTTAAAAGGATAAAGGGATGCAGACTCAATATAAAGTGAACAATTTCTCTCGAGTAACTTTGCTCTCAAAGTTGAATTCTTCTCCTCTTTTCCATAGCTCGGATTTGGCCCATTTATAGCCTGAAGGGTCGATTCGAAACGTTTCCAGTATGTGGAAGGTCAAGGATCATGGATCTCTTGACGTGACATGGAAACTCGACACCATTTTTTAATTTTGGGCACAAAAACCAATGTACGCGGGTTGTAGTGGTGCAACCTATGTATACACATGTTGTATAGTAGTTAGGGCGCGTATATGTGGAAAAATATTGTTTTTAGCTCTGGGATTTGAAAAAAGGGACTTCAAGTCTGCATAGGGGGAGGCAAACATTTCTATAACAAAATGAAATATGAATAATATAAAGTATTATGGGATTATACTATGTAAACATTTTTACTCAAATATTTGTGACTTAAGTACATTGTGTTTTAAAGGTTTATATCTTAAACTATGTTATATTAATTTTATATACTTAACAATAATGATTATACATCTATTTGGAAAGTACTCTTTTAATTATTATAAAATGCTTTCAATATTTTTTCATTTTATTGTTTTACATGTACTTCATAAATAGTTTTACATGTACTTCATAAATAGTTAATTGATTTATTTTAATTAATTGTAAATATGAACAGAATATTTCTTTTTCATTTCACTTATTGCATCGAAGGTTCTTTCTATATCTCAATATGAGGGAATATTTCAATGTACAACTTAACTAAAATATTTTGATATCAACTTTAACATGTGTTTCCTTTTAGGAGATCATAGGTTCAAATACAAAGGAGGGTAGGGTATGTAAACCTCAGTAGACTTTAGTAGTCAAATCACTATGTGGAGGGGAGTGCTTTGTCCTACAGATAAGGGGGCCAAATAGCTACTTGGAGGGGGTCCTTTTTCCTACAAATAAAAGGGTCTCATACACCAAATCAGGGATGATTTTAGGGGCTAAATTTCTCTCATGGGCTAATTTTCCAAGGTTTTTCCCAAAACAATATTCGCTATTCTAAAAATGATTCACCCAAATTCTATAGGATAAAATTATTTTACCTTAAAAATCGCCAAAATTTTATCCAAACTATATAAAATACTTAGAAATTTGAATATTTTGTCAAAAATATCGCCAAACATTTATAGTTGGCATATGAAGGATTAGTAAGATTCGTCAAGGTTTCTACATTTTAAAATAAATTTCTATCCTTAAAATCATCCTTGCACCAAATGGCATACTTTGTCCCATAAACAAAGGGGTCTCATACACCAATTTGTTGTTTGGATGAATTGTGACCTCAAAATTAGATTATTATTATGATTTTATAAAGTAATTGAAAGTAAAATATTGTTATTATCATATAACATAATTTTAAGTAAAATATTTTTTATTTTGTCAAAAGTTATTTCTACATCTTAGTATGAGGAATATGTGTAATTCCTTCAATAGTTAACATGGAGTTGACATGTGACATTTAAAAAAATATTTCAATATCCACCTTAGTAAAATATTTCAATATATATTAGATAATTCCTCAAATATTGAAGAAGATAACAATGGAAGGAGGAGAGGGATATGGTTTTGTGTGGGATTGAATTGGATTATGGTAGTTTTGTAGGAGGGGGGAAGGGGTATGATGACATATCTCTGTAGGTGAGTAGCATTTTAGACAATGGTAGCGATCCTTGAACCATCCATCATTGATGGGGGGATGGAGTTAGTGAGGGAGAAGTATTTTAAAGAAGTTGTGACAAGGATGGGAAAATAGACACCATCAACCCAAGAAATGCGGGGGTGGGTAGGTAAGGACCATCAAGGAAGAGACAATGTTAACAAATAAGAGGCTTAAATCTAACGATATGGACAAATATTGAAAAATGGGTGTCTATCGACGATGGAAAAGAACCCAAGGTACGAGGTTACATCTGATCATATTGGGAACTATATACAATACATGAAACAGCATGAAATAATCAACAAGTTTATGGGCATCTAGCCCTTGAAAAAATAATTGATGGGGTGGGTGCATACTCAATGGAAGGTGAAAATAGAGATGGATTTGAAGCTAAGTTAAAAATGGTTTTTCATGGTCATTTTATTGTGCACAAAGGAAAGGGAAAGAATATTAAAAGAAGGAACCTATTTTTTCAATTCAGCAAGCCTTCATATTCACTATTGAGTAGAGATATTTTCCCCAGAAAAAGGATAATTTATAGCATCTCCAATGTGGATCCAGTTGTATTCTCTACCTCGATATTTTTGGGACAAAGAAATAATGGAGGGGTTAGGGAATATATTAGGATCCTTCATTAAGATTTTGTAGGTAACCAAAGTGGGTAGATATTCTTCTTATGTGATAAATTGTGTTTACATGAATGTGGTGATCCAGATAGATGTTGGTGGCCTCCCACCTATTCCAACTAGCTCATTTTGGCAGTTTTCCAGTTTGGCAACTTTTTCCTAGTTTTCAGGTCCCTGATGTTAGAAAAACAGGATCACAGAGCAATGAAATAAAGAAAATGCAGAAATAAAACATAGAAGATACACAATACAATAGAGACATAGATATATGTGGTTCACCCAATGTGGGCTATGTCCACCAGAGAAAGTTTTGGGTCCTCCTTTATTATTATCCAACAAATGAAGGGATACAACCTACAACACACCTGTTGTAACTTCCTCTTCTTTCTCTCACAATATCCCCTCTCATAATACAATTTTCACAATGATCATAACCAAAATACATTTACCTCATAAAGAGGGTTTCCTTCTAGGGAAAAAAATCCTAACATAAATTCTAATATTAGATCTATGACCTTATAATGAACGGTCCAAATTTACTATGAAATTACAATATACATTTACAAGGAAATTTCTACTTTGAGAGATTCACCCCTGAACCCCCGTCGAGGGCTCACTTGCCTTCAGACCCCCCAACCAAGGGGATGGACCCTGCAGAGGGGGTAATGCCCCTCTGCACTCCCCCTCGTGGAGGAGTGTACATTCTTCTAGGGTGTAAAGTCTTCATGGGGTATAAACACGGATGAAAAACAAAGACCACTCGATCAAAAAGATAATCAGGATCCACAACCAACACCCGACTCACAGGGCCATTTTGAGGCCCCAAACAATGGTTTTAGGGCTTATGATAGTCAAATTGTTGATGGATTTATAGTTTGATGGTAAGATGTGTAGTCCTAAGATATACCTTTCCAATGGGCTATCGTGTGCCTAAAATGGAGATCGTATGAAAAATTTACGACCCTAGGAAGTTGATGTACTAACTTACCCCAACGGGGCCCACGTGACTTTTGGCGCTTCATCTCCTAGGGCTAGGTTTTTGGATGTATAGGGTTTTGGAATTCATTTTTATTGTAAAAAATGCTTGGAGAGCCTCATTGAAACCATCTTCTTATGAATGAGTGCAGTCATCACATCTCTTCTCAGACATAAGTCGCCACCATTCTAGCAAGCTTGTTTTCACTCTGAATTTTACAGTTTCAACGTATTTCCTTATTGAATAGAAGCCAGTTTTATTGTATGTTTGTTACTATTCCTTATAATTATGTGTTAAGCGTAATAATAATTTGTATTCATTTCATTATGCTCATAAAATCTCTATCAGTGGTATCAGAGCAGTCCTCTCCTTATCATTCTTAATGCATGTCCCCGACAAGGTCAGGGTACAAAGAATTAGGTCTCGAGCTTATTTATCTTGAGGAAACAATATATCGCATGCCAAAGAAACCTCTCATGGAGGGAGAAAATAAAGAAAATGGGACAATATATCCTTTCAGAATGTTTCTCAAGGAATCCCTCATGCAACAGAGGAATGAGATGATGGATACTTTTGCGCAAATCCTTCAACGAATACAAAGAGGCTATGCATCTTCCTTGAGCGGAGGTGTCACCAAAATCAACTTTGATATTCCTATTTTTGAAGGTCATATAGACACAGATGTTGTAGAAAAATGGTTGAAACTACTAGAAGGGTATTGTTTTGTCCATAACTATTCGAATAGAGAGAATATTACTTTTGCGCTCCTCAAATTCGTTCCCCATTCAAAGATTGGTGGGAAACTTTCTGTGAGAAAAATAAATAGAGGAACCCTCATTACTTATATTCGCAGTCAATTGGGAGTCCTTTAGGGATGATATTAAGGAAAAATACCACCCCGTCGGAAGTTATGACGACCTGTATATCTTCCATACCAAGCAGTGCCAAAGTTCACAAATATCTTCCATACCTTGCACACCAAGTTGGGTATCAAATATTTTGAGCAACATCTGGTACTCAAGTATTGCGGTGGTCTGCATAGATACATCCAGGACAAAATGGAGTTTCTATACATCTCATCCTTGGGTACGGCCTATCGATATGCCATCAAAATCAAGAATAAGATTAAAAAAAAGAGGCGACAATTTGGGCCTGAAACCCCTCACAGAAAAAGAAGGGCAACCCAAACCCACAAAACAATGGACAAAGAAAAGATGGAGACCCTTAGGAAAACCAGGCTAAGACACAAGAAAATAAGGACATCGAAAAGACAAAAAAAGATAATGGGAAGTGGTGCGACTTCATAAGAGCCCCTGGCATAATAGTATTGATTGTCGCTCAAAGAAGTCGTTGGTGGATGAGGTGAAAGCCTCTGAATCAAATGTGGGTTCTGACTCTGAGTCAGAACCAGAAAGGGGGAGATGGTTCATTGATGTGGAACCTAGTGCCACCATTGCTACCACCAAGATCCATCCCAGTGAACCAGAAAAGCTAGAGGAAGGAGAGCACCTCTTTCATTCACATATATGGGTGAAAGGAACTCCACTGCACTTCATCCTTGATAGCGATAGCCAAAATAACCTCATCTCAGCAGAGGTCATCAAGCAGCTAGCCCTTTCGAAAACAAAACACTCACATCCCTACACCATTATATGGCTCTGCCAAGGAAGTGATC
Source organism: Picea engelmannii (assembly GCA_009831015.1). Lineage (NCBI taxonomy): Eukaryota > Viridiplantae > Streptophyta > Pinopsida > Pinales > Pinaceae > Picea > Picea engelmannii. The sequence goes on along the minus strand of ML776681.1, from coordinate 1,572,704 downwards.
TCCACCTCATCCAACAATGTCGTATGTCGTATGACATCATTCCCTTCAAAGATGAGGTATTGTGTGATGTTTCTCCTCTTGAAGTTTGTAATTTTCTTTCGGGACAACCTTATTTATGGAAACCTCATGTTGTAAATGAGTCTATGCCTTGCAGTGTTATTATTACTTTGGATAGTAAATTGTATAGGATACCCGAGGCAGTTCAACCTAGTGCTATTTCCTTGATCTCTGCCAAGCAATGCAGGAAGGTCATCTCTCAGACTGGAAAGTTAGTCTTATTCATTATTCTCTCTCAGAGTGAGTAAAAGATTGCAACCACATCCAGGGCCTCCATGGCTGACCTCTCCACACAACAGAAGAAAGTGGATAAGGTCATGGAAGAATACTCAAATATCTTCTCCTCACCTATCGGGGTACCTCTGCACTGTCAGGTCAATCATCCCATCGATTTGACCCCATGTGCACCGTTACCCAATGGGCCAGTCCATCACCACTCGATGTTAGATAATGAGGATATCAAGCGATAGATACAAGAACTACTACAGAAGGAGCACATCCATCCCAACTCATCGCCTTGTGGGAGCCCAATCGTGCTGGTGAAAAATAAATACAAGACCTAACAACTATGCATTGATTACTGGACCCTGAATAAAATCACAGTCATGAACAAGCATCGATTCCCCAAATCGAAGATCTCCTTGATCAACTCAATGCGGAAAAATTATTCAGTAAGATTGATCTGAAGTCTGGCTACCACCAGGTGCCAATAGAACACACAAATGTATGGAAGACAACCTTCAAGTCAAAATAAGGTCTTTATCAGGGATGATTTTAAGGATGGAAATTTATTTTAAAATGTAGAAAACTTAGCGAATCTTACTCATCCTTCATATGCCAACTATAACTGTTTGGCAATATTTTTATAAAAATATTTAAATTTCTAGGGATTTTATATAGTTTGTATAAAATTTTGGCGATTTTTAAGGTAAAATATTTTTATCCTATAGAATTTGGGTGAATCAATTTTAGAATAGTGAATCGGTTTTTGGAAAAAACCATGGAAAATTATCCCATGAGAAAAATTTAGCCCCTAAAATCATCCCTGGTCTTTATGAATGGTTGGTCATGTCCTTTGGTTTGACAAATGATTCAACAACTTTCATGAGGATGATGGACGATATCCTGTGACCTTTCACCAATACTTTTGTAGTGGTGTATCTAGATGACATCCTCATATACAACAAGAATTAAGTGGAACACTTGTAGCATATTCAATAGGTTATGCACACCCTACGACAACACAAGCTATATTCCAACTTGGAAAAATTTTGCTTCGACATGGACAAGGTCCAGTACCTATGATACATCATTGACCAACATGGTGTGCATGTGGATCCATCCAAGATCCTAGTCATCCGTGACTATCCAGCCCCAACCACACTCACTGAGATTTAGAGATTTTTTGGCCTTGCCAATTTTTACCGTAGGTTAATGTTGGGATTCTCCCATATTGCATGGGCCCTCATCCAAGTAACCAAGGGTGGTGGTAAGGTAAACTTTTTGTGGGTCATGTCCCAACAAGTGTTTGATGATTTGAGGTAGCGCTTGTGCTCATCCATCATACTTTCATTACCAGACCTGCAGTAGCCCTTTGAGATAGAGACAGATTCTTCAGACTATGTTGTGGGCACAGTTCTCCCTCAACACGACCACCCCATGGCCTATCATAGTGTGAAACTATCAAATGTCATCCGTAAGTACCCTATTTATGACAAATAATTATAATCCATTGTGAAATATTGTCTCTAGTGGAGACATCACATTCTTGGGAAGGAGACAATCATCCACACTAATCATAAGCCACTCCAGTTCATGCAAACACAAGGAAAATTGTAGAATGACTTCCATCAGAAGTGGTCCACATACTTGCAGCAGTTCCACCTCAACATAAAGTATAAAACAGGAAGTACCAACCAAGTCATTGATTTCCTCATCCAACCTCTAGTCACGAAACTCACCAAGGTGATATAAACTTGTGGCCATGAGACCTACATATGGCCCCACCTCTATGAGATAGACCCTGACTTTTCCACCATCTATCAAATGTTGGGAGAAAACTCAGTTGTCGCTAATTTACATCTTCGAGATGGGTTGTTGTGCCATTTGGGTCATATTTGTGTTCCATCAAGCGAGCAATCAAAGATGATTTAGGAATCCCACTACATTCAATTGGCAGGACACTTCAATGTCGAAAAGACAGTGGTAGTGTTGTAGAAACAATTCTACTGGCCAAAACTTTGACAAGATGTCAGCAAGTATATCAGTTCCTGCACTGCTTGCACTATTGTCAAACTGACCACTAAGAAATAGGGCATGTGCACCCCTCTGCCTACTCCTAACAGACCATGGGAATCCATCTAAATGGACTAGATGACGGGCCTTCCATCCACCAAGAGGAGAAATGATTTTTTTTTTTTATTGTTGATCGCTTTTCTAAGATGGCGATTATGGTCGCTTGCAAGAAGAGCATCACAACAAAGGCCACTGCCAAGATCTTCTTTGAACGAGTCTGGGTAAATTTTTGAATCCCATAAACCATTGTCTCAAATCAGGATAGTTGATTCCTCATCACATTCAAGTCAAGCCTCTGGTCACTGTTGGACACCAAGCTCACCAAATCCACTGCCTTCTACCCCTAGACAGATGGCTAGAATGAGGTCGAGAATCGAATGATTGTGCATATCCTTCGCATGTGCAATTACAAGCACCCCCACATATGGGATGAGAGTCTTCCCTATTATCAAAATAGATACAACTGAGCCCTACATAACTCAACCATCCACAAACCCTTTCAGGTGGGGTTGGGATTCCAACCATTGGGTCCCATGGATGTTCCACTACCACTTGCAGCCACCCCGCCCGACTTGTCACTTGCTCCAATTGAAGTTGAAAAATCCACCCTGTTCATTGAGAGAATCAAGCACATCCACCAATAGGTTCATGATATTTTATAGAAGTCCAATTTCAAGTACAAGCAACACCATTATCAACATCGGGTGACACATAAGTTTCAGGTGGGAGACAAAGTTTCGTTGCACTTGTAGAAAGAATGCCTTATAGGGCCCCATCGTAAGCCTCACCCACTCTGTTATGGACCTTACACCATCACCAAGTTTGTGGGTGAACATGATTTTGGGCTCAACATTCCCTCTTTCCTTGGCCTGCACCCAGTGTTCAACGTGGATCTCCTTCGACCTTATTTCCCACCATTATTGGACACCATAGAGATAGCAGAACAATTGACACCAACGGACCTCAACACTGAATGCATGAAAGATTCATCCAATGATCATATTTTGGACACACAGCTCAAGGGCACTCTCCAGCAAAGGATCCAGGTTTATCGAGTTGTCAAAGCAGGGAAACTCCTGCATCAAGGCAAGTGGCTCACCCGGGGCCAAATTCAGTAGAAATTTTCTTATTTGATGGGGAATTCAACTCAATGGAGATCATTTCTTCCTAAGGGGGAAGGATTGATCCATATGGATGTCGGTGTCCCTCCTACCTATTCCAAATGGATCGTTTTGGAAGTTTTCCAGTTTGGCATTTTTTTCCTAGTTTTTGGGTCCCTGACTTCTGGGGCCGTTTTGAGGCACTAAACAACTTTTTTAGGGCTTTCCATAATTAAACTATAGATAGAGTCAGAGTCTAACGACAACATGTGTAGTCCTCAGATAGAAATTTCCAACAGGATATCGTGCGCCTAAAACATACATCGTATGCAAAAGTTATGACCTCAAGAAGTTGATGTACTAACTTACCCCAACAAGGCTACATGACTTTTGGTGCTTCATCTCCTAGGGTTAGGTTTTTGGATGTCCAGGGTTTTGGAATTTATGTTTATTGTAAAAAAGTATTGGAGAGCCTCATTGTAACCATATTCTTTTTAATGAGTGCATCCATCACATCTCTTCTCAGAGATAAGCCACCACCATTCTAGCAAGGTTGTTTTCAGTCCACATTTTACAGTTTCAACATATTTCCTTATTGAATAGAAGCCAATTTTATTGTATCTCTATTATTGTTCCTTGTGGTTATGTGTAAAAGTGATAATAATCTGTATTCATTTCATTCTACTCATAAAATTTGGATCATGTGGCAGGGGAACTTTTGGATACAATAACCATTTCTTTTCAGGATAATGAATGGGTTTAGATGTTGGAATATAAACATATCCCATTTAGGCATAATAAATTCCATGAACATGGCCATCTATTTAGATACTTCTCTTTGAATGCATATAATCCAACAAATAAAGCTAAGGATCAACAATATGAAGAGGGTTTCATGAAGGTACCAATAAAAGAAGGATAGGTCAAAGATCAAATCCGAATATGCATGCAGGGGGAAACAACACCTCAAATAGATTCCAAGAATTAGTAGAGGAATAAGGGGAAGATTTGAAAAATAATGGATAGTTGAGTGTACAAAAATTAGAGATCGCTCAAATCCAGGTTAATATAGATAGCCAAAAGTGAAGAAACAAATATCTCAACCAAGCTAATACACATGCGGAGGGAGTGAAGGTCGAAATGCAAAAGATCAATGGTACAAATGGCTCTTAGGAGGATTTCGAAGGGGAGAATGTAAAACGAAACATGGAGAAATATGATTAGGATATAGGCATGATAGAATTGATAGTGACGCTTGAAAAATATAAGATCAATAACATGTTGGAAATCCAAATGAGGGACTTGGTCAAAGGAAAAGGTAAGGTGGGGAAATATGCATAGAATGTGACATCCTAGGGGGATTAGGGATTATAAAAAATTCTCTTAAAACTTAGAAGATACCAGTAAGTGAGGAAAATAAATTTGGATGAAAGTCTCATAATAAAAAAATAGAAGAGACAGGGGGTGATCCATATGGATTTCGGTGTCCTACCACGTATTCCAACTGGCTCATTTTGACAATTTTCCCATTTGGCAGTGTTTTCCTTAGTTTTCGAGTCCTTGACTTGCGGGGCCATTTTGAGGCCCTAAACAATGTTTTTTAGGGCTCGCCATAGTCAAAATGACCTGTCATAGATATAAACAAAATGTGTAGTCCTCGGATAGACCTTTCAAATGGGATATAGTGTGCCTAACATGAACATCATATGCAAAAGTTATGACCCCAAGGAGTTGATGCAATAACTTACCCAAACGGGGCCCACATGACTTTTGGCGCTTCATCTCCTAGGGTTAGGTTTTTTGTATGTATAGGGTTTTTGACATTCCTGTTTATTGTAAAAAGGCCTTCTAAAACTCATTGTAATCATCTTTTTGTGAATGAATGCAATTGTCACATCTCTTCTTAGAGATAAGCTGCCACCATTATAGCAATCTTGTTTCCACTGCATTTTACAATTTCAGCTTCTTACCTTATTAAATAGAAACTCATTTTAATATATATCTGTTATTCTATGTTAAGCATATTTTGATAATAATTTGTATGAATTTTTTTCTGCAAATATATTCTCGATCAGTGGTATCAAAGTGATCTGCTCCTTTTTGTTATTATCAAAGCATGTCCCCAACAAGGTCAGGGTACAAAGAATTGGGTCTCGAGCTTGTTTCTATTGGGGACAAAATCTCTCGCACGCCCAAATGACCTCTCATGGAAGAATAAAAAAAATATGATGGTATAGGATATGCCTTCAAAATGTTGCTCGAGGAATCCCTCATGCAAAAGAGGAATGCGATGATGGATAGATTTTCTCAAATCCTTCGACGACTACAAACAAGAAACGTATCTTCCTCAAATGGAGGTGCAATCCCCTTCAAGGTACAAATCAAATTTGATATTCCTATATTTGAAGGTCAGATAGACGCATATACGGTAGACAAATGGTCAAATCTTCTAGAAGGGTATTTCTCTTTCCATAACTTCTCGAATAGAGAAAATATTACTTTTGTGCTCGTCAAAGCTATCCCCCATGTCAAATATTGGTGGGAAACGTTCCGTGAAAAAAAGGAAAGAGAGGAAACCTCATTGTTTACATTCACAGTCACACTCACCTGGGAGTCCTTCATCGATGTTATTAAGGAACAATACTACCTTGTTGGAAGTTATGACGACCTTTACACAAAATGGACCATGCTATGGTAGGAAAGAGACCAAGAGGTGCCTGAGTTCACAAATATCTTTCATACCTTGCTCACCAAGCTGGGTATCAAATATTATCGACGGTATCTGGTGCTCAACTATCGCAATGGTCTGCATAGATACATCCATGCTGAAATGGAGTTTCTAGACATATCATCCTTGGGTGTGGCCTACCGATATGCCATCAAAATTGAGCAGAAGCTCAAACAAAAGATGTGGCAATTTGGGCCTGGGAACCCCTCACAGCAAAATCCAGGAAAGGGCAGCCCGAACCCACAGAAAAAAGGACAGAGAAAATATGGACAACCTCAGTAAAACCAGTCTAGGCCACAAGAAAATAAGGACACAGGAAAGGCAAAGAAAGATATCGGGAAGTGGTGCGACTTCCAAAAGATCCCCTAGCATAACACTGTTGATTTCAACTCGAAGAAGTCGTTGGTGGATGAGGTGAAATCCTATGAATCAGATACGGTTTATGACTCTGAGTCAGAACCAGAAAGGGGGAGAGGGATCATATATGCAGAACCCAGTGTTATCGTTGCTACCACCAAGCTCCAACCTGGTGAACTAGACGAGCCAGAGGAAGGAGAGCACCTTTTTCATCCACATATGTGGGTGAAGGGTACCTCACTGCACTTCAGCGTTGATAGAGGTAGAAAATGAACCTCATCTCAGCAGAGGTTGTCAAGAGACTTGCCCTGCCGACAACACCACACCCACATCCCTAAACCATTGGATGGCTCTTCCAAGGAAGCAACATCCACATCAACCAACAATGTCACATGTTATACAGTATCAAGCCCTTCAAAGATGAGGTATTGTGTGATGTTTCCACTCTCAAAGTTTGTAATGTTATTTTGGGCCAACCATATCTATGGAAAAGTCATGTTGTATATGATTCTAGGCCTCGTAGTGCTATTATTACTTTGAACAAGAAATTGTACACAATACCCAAGGAAATCCCACCAGTACTATTTCCTTGATCTTTACTAAGCAATGCAGAAAGGTCATCTATCAGACAAGGAAGGTTGTATTATTTGTGATTCACTCTCAGAATGAGCGAAATATCGCAGCCACATCTAAGGTCTCTGCGCCCAACATATCCACACAACAAAAGAATGTGTATAAGGTTGTGTAAGAATAGTCAGATATCTTCTCCTCACCTACCGGGGTACCTCTGCACTGTCAGGTCAAGCACCCTATCGATCTGACCCATGACCCACAGCTACCCAATGGGCTAGTCTATCGCTACTCTCTATTAGAGAATGAGGAGACAAAGCGAAATATCTATGAACTTCTATACAAGTTCCATATCTGTCCCATATCATCACCTTGCAAGATACCAATCGTGTTGGTACAAAAGAGAGATGGAACCTGATGACTTTGCATTGATTATGAGGCCCTGAATAAAATCACAATCAGAAATTGGTACTCGATTCCTCGAATTGAGGACCTCCTTCATCTGCTCATAGAGCCAAATACTTCAGTAAGATTGATCTGAAGTCTGTCTACCACCAGGTCTCGATAGAACAAAAATATGTATGGAAGACTACCTTCAAGTCAAATGAAGGTATTTTTGAATGGTTGGTCGTGCCCTTTGGTTTGACAAATTCTCCAGCCACTTTCATGAGGATGATGGAAGATATACTGCAACTATTCACTAACAGTTTTGTAGTGTTGTATCTGGATTACATCCTCATTTACAACAAGACATGGGCATAACACTTGCAGCATATTCAACAAGTTTTGCACACCCTACAGTAGCACCAACTCTACTCCAACTTGGAAAAATGCTCTTTCGAAATGGACATGGTTCATTTCCTGGGATACATCATTGATCAGCATGGCATACACGTAGATCCAGACAAAATCCAATTCATTTGTGACTGGCCAACCCCAACCACACTCACTGAGCTTCAAAGCTTCTTGGGCCTTGCCAATTTCTACCGTAGGTTCGTGTTGGGATTCTCCCATATTCCATGGGCTCTCAGCCAAGTAACTAGGGTGGTGATAAGGTGAAATTTGTGTGGGGTCAGTCCCAACAACAAGCGTTCGATGATTTGAAGCAGTGCTTTTGCTCATCCCTAGTACTTTCGCTACCGGACCTACAACAACCCTTTGAGATCGAGATAGATGCTTAAGACTATGTACCAAGGCAAGTGGATCACCCAGGGCCAAATTCAAGAGAAATTTACTCATCTGATGGGGGAAATCAATGTAATGGATACCATTGCTTCCTAAGGGGGGAGGATTGGTCCATATGGATTTTGGTTTCCTCCCACCTATTCCAACTGGCTCATTCTGGCAGTTGTTTCCCTAGTTTTCAGGTCCTTGACTTGTGGGGTCATTTTGAGGCTCTAAAAAATGTTTTTTAGGGCCGTTTTCAGGGCTCACCACGGGTTATCGTGTGCCTAAAATGGATATTGTATGCAAAAGTTACGACCCCGTGAAGTTGATGCACTAACTTACCCAAACGGGGCCCACATGACTTTTGGCGCTTCATCTCCTAGGGTTAGGTTATTTGGATGTATAGGGTTTTTGACATTCACATTTATTGTAAAAAGGCCTTTAGAGCCTCGTTGTAACCATCTTCTTGTGAATGAGCGCAACTATCACATATATTCTCAGAGATAATCTAACACCATTCTAGAAAGCTTGTTTCCGCCGCATTTTACAGTTTCAACTTATTTCCTTATTGAATAGAGACTTGTTTTACTGTATATCTTTTATTTTTCTTTAAACATCTTTTGATAACAATCTGTATTCATTTCATTTTGAAAATATATTTCAGATCAGTGGTATCAAAGAGGTCTACTCCTTGTCATTATTAATTCATGTCCCCAACGAAGTCAGGGTACAAAGAATTATGTTTCGAGCTTGTTTCTCTTGAGGACAAAAGCTCTCTCATGCCCAAACAACCTCTCATGGTAGAAGAAAAGAAAGAGGATGGGACAAGAGATCTTTTCAAAATGTTGCTCGAGGAAGCCCTCATGCAACAGGGGAACGAGATGATGGATAGTTTTTCTCAAATGCTTCAGCGGCTACCAAAAAGCGACACATCTTCCTCAAATGTAATCATCGTCCCATTCAAGGTACACATCAACTTCGATATTCCTATATTTGAAAGTCAGATACACACAGATACAGTAGAGAAAATATTACTTTTGTGCTCCTCAAAGTCATCGACCATGTCAAATATTGGTGGGAAACTTTCTATGAGCAAAAGGAAATAGAGGAACCCTCATTATTTACAGTCGTAGTCACCTGGGAGTCATTTAGAGATGTTATTAAAGAAATATACTACCCTGTTGGAAGTTATGACAACCTGTATAGAAAATGGACCATGTTGTGATAGGAAAGAGATGAAGTGATGCATGAGTTCACAAATATCTTCCATACCTTGCACAATGCACACCATGTTGGGTATCAAATATTCTGAGCGACGTCTGGTGCTCAAGTATTGCAACAATTTGCATAGATACATCCAAGTTGAAATGGATTTTTCGAACATCTCATCCTTGGGAGCGACCTACAAATATTCCATCAAAATCGAGCAGAATCTCAAACAAAAGAAATGACAATTTGGGCCTAGGAACCCCTCACAATAAAAGCCAAGAAAGGGCAGCCCCAACCTGCAGAACAAAGGACAGAGAAAATATGGACAGCCTCAAGACAACCCATCCAAGCCATAAGCAAAGAAGGACACCGGAAAGAAAAAGAAAGATACCCGGAAGTGGTGCAACTTTCATAAGATCCCCTGGCATAACACTGTTGATTTATGCTCCAAGTAGTCATTGGTGGCTGAGGTGAAAGCCTCTCAATCAGATGCGGGTTCTGACTCTGATTTAGAACCAGAAAGAGGGAGATAAATCATAGACACAGAACCTATTGCTATCGTTCCTACCACCAAACTCCAGCTCAATGAACCAGATGAGCCAGAGGAAGGCGGACACCTTTTTCATATACAGATGTGGGTGAAGGGTACCCCACTGCAATTCATCGTTGATATCGATAGCCAGAAGAATCTCATATCAGTAGAGGTTTTCAAGTGACTCTCCCTGCTCACAACACTGCATCCACAACCCTACACCATTGGATGGATCCACGAAGGAAGTGACCTTCACATCAGCCAACAATGTTTCCCTTCTCGAAGTTTGTAATGTTATTTTGGGAAAACCATATTTATTGAAATGTCATGTTGTCTATGAGTCTAGGCCTCATAGTGTTATTATTACTTTGAACAAGAAATTGTACAGGATACCTGAGGTAGTCCCACCTAGTACTATTTCCTTTATCTCTGCCAAGCAATGCAGAAAGGTCATCTCTCAGATAGCGAAGTTTGTATTCTTCATGATTCTCTCTCAGAATGAGTGAAAGATCACAACCACATCCATGGTATTTGTGCCCGACCTCTCCACACAACAGAAGAAAGTGGATAATTTCATGCAAGAATACACAGATATCTTCTCCTCACCTACTGGGGTACCTATGCATTGACATGTCAAGCACCCCATCGATCTAACCCTCGACACATCGTTGTTCAATGGGAAAGTCTACTGTCATTCTTTAGAGAAAGAGGAGATCAAGTGACAGATCCAATAACTTCTCCATAAGGGGCACATCCATCCCAGATCATCACCTTGTGGGAGCCCAATCGTGTTAGTATGGAAGAAATATGGAACCTGGTGCCTCTGCATTGATTACTGGGCTCTGAATAAAATCGCAGTGAGAAACCAGTACCTGATTCCCCAAATCGACGACTTCCTTGATCAACTCAGGAGGGCCAAATAATTCAGCAAGATTGATCTGAATTTTGGCTACCACCAAGTCTCAATAGAACAGACAGATGTATGGAAGATCACCTTCAATTCAAAGGAAGGTAATTTTGAATGGTTGGTCATGCTCTTTGGTTTGACAAATGCTCCAACCAATTTCATGAGGATGATGGAAGATATAATGTGACCATTCATTAATTCTTTTGTATTGTTGTATCTAGATGAAATCCTTATTTACAGAAAGACTTGGGTAGAACACTTGCAGCATATTCAACAGGTTTTGCACACCCTACGATAGCAACAACTCTAGGCCAACTTGGAAAAATGTTCCTCTAGCATGTACATGGTTCATTGCATGGGCTACATCATTGATGAACATGGAGTACATGTGGATCCAACCAAAATAGAATTTATCCCTGACTGGACAGCCCCAACCACACTCACTGAGCTTCAAATCTTCTTGGGATTTGCCAATTTCTACCCCAGGTTCCTGTTGGGATTATCCCATATTGCATGGGCCCTCAGCCAAGTAACCAGGATCGGTGGTAAGATGAACTTTCTGTGGGTCTGGTCCCAACAACAAGAGGTCAATGATTTGAAGCAGTTCTTCTGCTCATCCCCAGTACTTTCACTATCGGACCTGCAACAACCCTTTGAGATCGAGACAGATGCTTTAGAGTATGCACCAAGGCAAGCACGAGGCCAAATTCAACAAACATTTCCTCATTTGATGGGGGAAATCAATGCAATGGATACCATTTCTTTATAATGGGGGAGGATTGATATAGATGGATTTCGGTGGCATCCCACCTATTCCAACTAGCTCATTCTGGCATTTTTCCAGTTTGGCATTTTTTTCCCTTGTTTTCGGGTCCCTAACTTGCGACACCATTTTGAGGCCCTAAACAACGTTTTTTAAGGCTTGCCATAGCCAAAATGACCTCTTATAGATATCAACAAAATGTTTCGTCCTTAGATAGATCTTTTGATCAAGCTATCATGTGTCTAAAATGAAGATCGTATGCAAAAATTACAACCCCGAGAAGTTGATGCACTAACTTACCCAAATGGGGCCCACATGACTTTTGGCGCTTCATCTCCTAGGGTTAGGTGTTTTGGATGTATAGGGTTTTTTACATTCCTGTTTATTGTTAAAATGCCTTCAGAGCTTCGTTGTAGTCATCTTATTGTGAATGATCGTAGCCGTCACATCTATTCTCAGAGATAAACCTGCCACCATTCTAGCAAGCTTGTTTCTACTGCATTTTACAGTTTCATCTTATTTCCTTATTGAATAGAAACTCGTTTTACTGTATATATGTTATTCTGTGTTAAGAATATTTTGATAATAATTTTTATTCATTTAGTTCTGCAAATATATTCCCGATCTTTGGTATTAGAGTTCTCTTCAACTCCTCGTTCTTAATGCATGTCCCCAACAAGGTTAGGGTACAAAGAATTGGGTCTCAAGCTTGTTTCTCTTGAGGACAAAATCTCTCACACACCCAAATGACCTCTCATGGAAGAAGAAAATAAAGACGATGGGACATGAGATCCCTTCAAAATGTTGCTCGAGGAAGCCCTCACACAACAGAGGAACGAGATGATAGATAGTTTTGCGCAAATCCTTCGGCAGCTATCAACAAGCGACACATATTCCTCAAACGGAGGAGCTGCCCCCTTCAAGGTACAAATCAAATTCAATATTCCTATATTTGAAGGTCTTATAGAAGAAAATACGGTAGCAAAATGGTTGAATCTGCTAGAAGGATATTTCTATGTCCACAACTTCTCGAATAGAGAAAATATTACTTTTCCTCTCCTCAAAGTGGACGCCATGTAAAATATTGGTGGGAAACTTTCTGTGCAAAAAAGGAAACACACGAACCCTAATTATTTATAGTCACAGTCACCTAGGAGTCCTTCAGGGATGTTATTAAGGAAAAATACTACCCTCTTGGAAGTTATGACGACCTGTACACAAAATGGACCACGTTGTGGTAGGAAAGAGACCAAGCGGTGCCCGAGTTCACAAATATCTTCCATACCTTGCACACCAAGCTGGGTATCAAATATTCTGAGGGACATATGGTGTTCAAGTATCACGATGGTTTGCATAGATACATGCAGGCCAAAATGGATTTTCTAGACATCTCATCCTTGGGTGTGGCCTACCGATATGTTGTCAAAATCAAGCAGAATCTCAAACAAAAGATATGGCAATTTGGGCCTAGGAACCCCTCACAGCAAAAGCTAGGAAAGAGTCGCCCCAACCCATAGAAAAAAGGACAAAGAAAACATGGACAACCTTAGGACAACCAGTTCGGACTGCAAGTAAAGAAGGACAATGGAAAGAAAAATAAAGATACCAAGAAGTGATGTGACTTCCATAAGATCCCCTGGCACAACACTATTGATTTCCTCTCGAAGCAGTCACAGGTGGCTGAGGTGAAAGCCTATGAATTAGATTCGGTTTCTGACTCTAATTCAGAACCAGAAAGAGGGAGACGGATCATAGACACAGAACCTAGTGCTACTGTTCCTACCTCCAAACTCTAGCTCAGTGAACCAGATGAACCAGAGGAAGGCGAGCGCCTTTTGCATCCATAGATGTGGGTGAATGGTAAACCAGTGCACTTCATTGTTGATAGCGATATCCATAAGAACATCATCTCAACATAGGTTTTCAAGAGACTCCCTATCGACAAAACTTCACCCACATCCTTACACCATCGGATGGCTCTGCCAAGGAAGCAACATCTGCACCAACCAACAATGTCTCCTATAATACGATGCCAATACCTTCAAAGATGAGGTATTGTGTGATTTTTCCCCTCTCGAAGTTTGTAATGTTCTTTTGGGCTAAGAATATTTATGGAAACATCATTTTTTATATGATTCTAGGCCTCATAGTGTTATTATTACTTTGAACAAGAAATTATATAGGATACCCAAGATAGTCCCACCCAGTACTATTTCCTTGATCTCTACCAAGCAATGAAGAAAGGTCATCCCTCAGACAGGGAAGTTTCTCTTCTTCATTATTAGCACCCAAAATGAATGAGAGATCACAGCGACATCTAGGGCCTCCGTGCCCGACCTCTCCACATAGCAAAAGCAAGTGGATAAGGTTTTGGAAGAACACTAAGATATATTCTCCTCACCTACCAGGGTACCTCTGCACTGCCAGTTCAAGCACCCCATCAATCCGATGTCCACCGCGTCGCTTCCCAATGGGCCAGTATACCGCCTCTCTCTATTAGAGAATGAGGAGATCAAGTAGCAGATCCAAGAACTACTCCAAAAGTGGCACATCCATCCCATCTCATCACCTTGTGGGAGACTAATCGTGCTAGTATAGAAGAATTATGGAACCTGGGAACTCTACATTGATTATCGGGCCCTGAATAAAATCACAGTCGAAAACCAGTACCTGATTCCCTAAATCGACGACTTCCTTGATCAACTCATAGAGGAAAAATACTTCAGTGAGATTGATCTGAAGTCTAGCTACCACCAGGTCTCAAATATCTTCCCTAAGTTGTGCACTAAGCTGGGTATCAAATATTCTGAGCGACATATGGTGCTCAAGTATCGCGAGGATATGCATAGATACATCCAGGTCGAAATGGATTTTCTAGAAATCTCATCCTTGGGCACGACCTACCGATATGCCATAAAATTTGAGCAGAAGTTCAAACATAAGACGTGACAATTTGGGCCTCAGAACCCCGCATAGAAAAAGCCATAAAAGGTTGGCCCCAACCCACAGAATAGAGGACAGAGTAAATATGGATAGCCTTAGGAAAACGAGTCCAGGCCACAAGAAAAGAAGGACACCGAAAAGAAAAACAAAGATAATGGGAAGTTGTGGGACTTCTATAAGAGCCCCTGGCATAACTTTGTTTATTTCTGCTTGAAGTAGTCACTGGTGTATGAGGTGAAATCCTCCGAAGCAAATGTGGTTTCCAACTCTGAGTTAGAACCAATAAGGGGGAGACAGATCATAGACAAGGAACCCAGTGCTACCATTTCTACCACCAAGCTCCATCCCAATGAACTAGACGAGCTAGAAGAAGGAGAGCACCTTTTTCATCCATAGATGTGGGTGAAGGGTACCTCGTTGCACTTCAAATTTGATAGCGGTAGCCAAAAGGACTCATCTCAGCATAGGTTTTCAAGTGACTCGCCATGCCGACAACACCGCACCCACATCCCTACACCATCGAATGGCTCCACCAAGGAAGAGAAATCTACGTTAACCAACAATCTCGCCTTTCATACGACATCAATCCCTTCAAAGATGAGGTATTGTGTGATGTTTCCCCTCTTGAAGTTTTTAATGTTATTTTGGGCCAATCATATTTATGGAAATTTCATGTTGTATATGAGTCTAGGCCTCACAGTGTTATTATTACTTTCAATAAGAAATTGTACAGAATACCCGAGGCAGTCCCACCCAGTACTATTTCCTTGATCTCTACCAAGGAATGCAGAAAGTTCATCTCTCATACATGGAAGTTTGTCTTCTTCGTTATTTACTCTTAGAGTGAGCGAAAGATCACATCCACATCCAGGGTCTCCATGCCCGACCTCTCCACACAGCAAAAGCAAGTGGACAGGGTCGTGGAAGAATACTCAGATATCTTCTTCTCACCTATTGGGGTACCTCTGCACTATCAGGTCAAGTACCCCAAATATCTAACCCCCAACGCACTGCTTCCCAATGGTTCAGTCTATCATTGCTCTCTGTTAGTGAATGAGGAGAAAGAGCAAAAGATCCAAGAACTATTCCACAAGGGGAATATCTTTCCCATCTCATCACCTTGTGGTAGCCCAATCATGCTGGTATAGAGGAAAGATGGAACCTAGCGACTCTACATTCATTATCGGGCCCTAAATAAAATCACAGTCAGAAACTGATACCCGATTCCCCGAATCGACAACCTCCTTGATTAGCTCATGGGGGCCAAATAATTCAGTATGATTGATATGAATTCTGGCTACCACCAAGTCTTGATAGAATAGACAGATGTATGGAAGACCTCCTTCAAGTCAAAGGAAGGTCTTTTTGAATGGTTGGTCATGCACTTTGGTTGATCATGAGGATGATGGATGATATCTTGTGACCATTCACCAATACTTTTGTAGTGTTTTATTTGGATGAAATCCTCATTTACAATAAGAATTAGGCAGAACACTTGCATCATATTCAATAGGTTATGTACACCCTATGACAACACCAACTCTACACCAACTTGGAAAAATTCTCTTTCGTCATGGATAGGATTCATTAGATAGGCTACATCATTAGTCAGCATGGCGTACATGTGGATCCAGAAAAAATAAAAGTCATCTGTGACTGGCCATCCCCAATCACACTCACTGAGCTTTGAAGCTTCTTGGTCCTTGCCAATTTCTTCATAGATTCGTGTTGTGATTCTCCCATATTGAATGGCCCTCAGCCAAGTAACCAGGGGTGGTGGTAAGGAGAAATTTGTGTGGGGTCGATCCCAAAAAAAAGAGTTCAATGATTTGAAGCAGCACTTGTGCTCAGCCCCAGTACTTTCACTATAGGACCTGCAACATCCCTTTCAGATTGAGACAAATGCTTCAGACTATGCACCAAGGCATGTGGCTCACCCGAGGCCAAAATTAGCAAAAAATTGTTCATCTGATGGGGGAAATCAATGAAATGGAGACCATTACCTCCTAAGGGGGAAGGATTGATCCATATGGATGTCGGTGGCCTCCCACCTATTCCAACTACCTCATTTTGTCAATTTTCCAGTTTGGCAGTTATTTCCCTAGTTTTTGGGTTCCTGACTTGTGGGGCCATTTTGAGGCCCTAAATAACGCTTTTTAGGGATCACCACAATTGAATGACTTTTCATTGATAGAAATAAAATGTGTATTCCTTGGATAGACCTTTCCAACGGGATATCATGTGCCTAAAATGGAGATCGTGTGCAAAAGTTGTGACCCTGGGAAGTTGATGCACTAACTTACCCAAACGGGGCCCACATGACTTTTGGCACATCATCTCCTAGGGTTAGGTTTTTTGGATGTCTAGGGATTTTGAAATTCATGTTTATTATAAAAATTCCTTTAGAGACTTGTTGTAATTATCTTCTTGTGAATGAGCATATCCATCACATCTCTTCTCAAAGATAAGTCACCACCATTCTAGAAAGATTTTTTCTGTTGCATTTTATAGTTTTAGCTTATTTCCTTATTGAATAGAAACATGTTTTACTGTATATCTATTATTTTTTGTTAAGCATCTTTTGATAATAATCTATATTCATTTATTTCTGCAAATATATTCTAGATTAGTGGTATCAGAGTGGTCTTTTCCTTGTTGTTCTTAATGCATGTCCCCAATGAGGTAAGGGTACATAGAATTGGGTCTCGAGCTTGTTTCTATTGAGGAAAAAAACTCTCGCATGCCCAAAAGACATCTCATGGAAGAAGAAAAGAAATAAAACTGAACAAGAGATCGCTTCAAAATGTTTCTCGAGGAATCCCTCACTCAACAGAGGAACAAGATGATGGATACTTTTGTGTAAATCCTTCGACGACTACCAACACACGATGCATCTTCCTCAAACAAAGGCGTCGTCCCCTTCAAGGTACAAATAAACTTTGATATTCCTATATTTTAAGTTCAGATAGAAGCAGATACGGTAGACAAATGGTTGAATCTGCGAGAAGGGTATTTCTCTGTGCATAACTTCTCGAATAGAGAAAATATTACTTTTGCGCTTCTCAAAGTCATCCCCCATGTCAAATATTGGAGGGAAACTTTCTATGAACAAAAGGAAACAGAGGAACCCTCATTATTTATAGTTGCAGTAACCTGGGAGTCCTTCAAGGATGCTATTAAGGAACAATGCTACCCTGTTGGAAGTTATGACGACATGTACACAAAATGGACCACATTGTGGTAGGAAAGAGACCAAGCGGTGCCCGAGTTCACAAATATATTCCATACCTTTTGCACCAAGATGGGTATCAAAGATTTTGAGTGACATATGGTGTTCAAGTATCACGAAGATATGCATAGATACATCCAGGATGAAATGGATTTTTTGGACATATCATCCTTAGGAGTGGCCTACCGATATGCCTTCAAAATTGAGCAGAATCTCAAACAAAAGAAGTGGCAATTTGGGACTAGGAACCCCTCACAGCAAAATACAAGAAATGGTGGCCCCAACCCGCACAAAAAAGGACAGAGAAAATATGGATAGCCTTGAGACAACCAGTCCAGGCCACAAGAAAATAAGGACACCAAAAAGAAAAATAAATATATCGGGAAGTGGTGTGACTTCAATAAGATCCCCTGGCATAACACTATTGATTTCCGCTCGAAGAAGTCGCTCGTGGCTGAGGTGAAAGCATCTGAATCAGATGTGGTTTCCGACTCTAAGTTAGAAAAAAAAAGGGGGAGATGGATCATAGATGCAAAACCCAGTGCTACCATTGCTACCATCAAGCTCCATCCCGGTGAACCAAACGAGCCAGAGGAAGGCGACCACCTTTTTCATCCACAGATGTGGGGGGAGGGTATCCCACTGCATTTCATCATTGTTAGCGGTAGCTAGAAGAACCTCATATCAACAAAGGTTTTCAAGTGACTCTCCCTACTGACAACACTGCAGCCACAACCCTACACCATCGGATGGCTCAGCCAAGAAAGTGGCATCCGCATCAGCCAAAAATGTCACCTGTCATACGACATCAAGCCCTTTAAAGACGAGGTATTGTGTGATGTTTCCACTCTCAAAGTTTGTAATGTTATTTTGGGCCAACCATATTTATGGAAATGTCATGTTGTATATGAGTCTAGGCCATGCAATTTTATTATTACTTTGAACAATAAATTGTACAGGATACCTGAGGCAGTCCCACCCAGTACTATTTCATGTATCTCTGCCAAGCAATGCAGAAAGGTCATCTCTCAGACAGGGAAGTTTGTCTTCTTCGTGATTCGCTCTTAGAATGAGAGAAAGATCGTAGCCACATCTAGGGTCTCCACCTTCGACCTCTCCACACAACATAAAAAAGTGGATATGGTCGTGGAAGAATAATTAGATATATTCTCCTCACCTATCGTGGTACCTTTTCACTATTAGGTCAAGAACCCCATCAATCTGACCCGTGGGCACCGCTGCCCAATGGGTCAATCTACCACCTCTCTCTGTTAAAGAATGAGGAGATCAAGTGACAGATACAAGAACTTCTCCACAAGGGGCATATCCATCCCAACTCATCAGCTTGTGGGAGCCCAATCATGTTGGTACAAAAGAAAGATGGAACCTGGTGACTCTACATTGATTATCGATTCCTGAATAAAATCACAGTCGAAATTCAGTAATCGATTCCCCAAATCGATGACCTCCTTGATCAGCTCACGGTGGCCAAATACTTCAGTAATATTGATCTCAAGTCTGGATACCACCAGGTCTCGATACAAACAAATGTATGGAAGACTTCCTTCAAGTCAAACAAAGGTCTTTTTGAATGGTTGGGCATGCCCTTTGGTTTGAAAAATGATCCAACCAATTTCATCAGGATGATGTACGATATCCTGCGACCATTCAGCAATACTTTTGTTGTGATGTATCTTGATGACATCCTCATTTACAACAAGACTTGGGAAGAACACTTGCAACATATTTAGCAAGTTCTGCACACCCTGTGGCAACACCATATCTACGCCAACTTGGAAAAATGCTCCTCTGACATGGAAAGGGTTCATTACCTAGGCTACATCATTGATAAACATGGCATACATGTGGATCCATCCAAAATAAAAGTCATACATGACTGTCCAGCCCTAACAATACTCACTGAGATTCGAATCTTCTTGGGCCTTTCCAATTTCTACCACAGGTTCATGTTGGGATTCTCCCATATTGCATGGGCCCTCAACCAAGTAACCAAGGGTGGTGGTAAGGTAAAATTTGTGTGGGGTCAGTCCCAACAACAAGAGTTCGATGATTTGGAGCATCACTTGTGCTTAGCCCCATTAATTTCACTATTGGACCTGCAACAACCCTTTAAGGTCATGACATATGCTTCAGACTATGTGGTGGATGTTGTTCTCACTCAGCACGGCCACCCCATGTCCTATCATAGTGAGACACTATCAGATGATGTCTGTAAGTACCCTATTTATGAAAAATAAATGTACTCCATTATGAAAGCCTGTCGCCAGTGGAGACGATACATTCTTGGGAAGGAGACAATCATCCACACTGATCATAAGCTACTGCAGATCATGCAGACACAAGGAAAATTGCAGAATGACCGCCATCATAAGTGGTCCACATACTTTCAACAATCCCACCTCAACATCAAGTATAAAATAGGAAGAACCAACCACGTCTCTGATTTCCTCAACATACTGTCAGTCGCGGCACTCATCATGGTGCTAGACTCACCGCGAGTGAGAGAATATGATCTGGGAAGCCCACTACAGTCAGTTAGGTGGACACTTTGGTGTCGAAAAGATAGTGGAAACATTACAAATACATTTCTACTGGCCACAAATTCGACAAGAGGTCAGCAAGTATATCAAGTCCTGAACTACTTGTGCGATTTCCATACTGGCCACTTGTAACACCCTGTTTCCCCCAGCTTGTAAATATAACTGGACTGGCCAAGAACTATGGAAAACTCATAAATGTGAATATGTGATGTAAATGGACATTGAGGAAAAGGTCAATGAATGTGAATAACATTTTGAATTTATTGCAGGACTGCTGAGAGGGGATGTGCAGAAAAGAGACCACAATAGCAGTGGAAGGCACCTGAAAAGGTGTCGTTAACTTCCACCGAGAATTAATAGCGTATTTGGACTCCACGGGCCCATAGAACCAAAAGCGGCTCGCTGGCCCTGAATTAAATGTCTCGCAGGCTGGCAGGTAGATGGTTTAATGAGGGATGGGAGGTGAACCTTCCATCCGTAGAGCCGTCAGGCTTGATCAGCGCGAGGGTAATCACGCCACACGCAACCTCGCAAGAGGATAAGGCATGGGGTAGAAGCGATTGCAGGGGGGGCAGACGCGAGGGGAGAACTCTGGAATTGTGCAGAGTGAGTGATAGCAGAGACGAAGGATTGCAACCTTCGCTCCTGGTCACTAGAAAACAGAGACGCAGTCTCACAGCATCATGGTCTCAGCTCGGGGGTGGATAGTGGTAAATCCGCTGAGAGTCGCTAAGCCTACGGTTGGGTGGAAATGAGCACCCCTCTCAGCAGTTTCTTAACCCTTGGTGTTATCTCTGATAAGTGTTTTTCCTCTGGCATCTTGATATATATATATATATATATATATATATATATATATGTGTGCTTATTCTGATAATTATGCTCATAAGCTATGAAACTGTGAATGATTTCATTATAAGAATGACTGTATGGTGTTTTGATCAGTACTAGTAGTTGTATATTTATATGGAAAGACTGCGTATGATTTATGTCTTCATAAATTCGTTATTTGTGTGATTATTGATCAAATTCAGACTTCACATCTGGTTCTCGGGAGGACGACATCCTTACATACCTCAGGTAGTACCCTGAGTAAATCCCCCCATAGAAATACCTTCCTTGAAAATCCCATCAAGAACCGGGAAGGCGGTTGTGAAGGCGTAAGGCCTTAGTAACCCTGCATAAGGAGGAACGATCATCTTGAAAACCGAGATGACAGCATAAGGATGAAGTAATGGATCGATAGATGAGATCCCGTCGGGAGATCTGTGGTCACTCACGACCGTCAGATCAGAGGAAGGAGCTGGAAGGTTAAGTACCTTAACCTTATATTTATTAATCGACGAACGAGATTTCGTCGGGGAATCTGCGGTCACCCACGACCGTTAGATTAGTAGGAGAGAGTAGGGCATTAAAACGCCTTACCCCTTTGTTTTCTGTGTCTTCATGGGAAGCGAGGAATTTGGGGATCGTAGATCTCCAAGGTCCATGATATTATCTGGATCGTGGATCTTTTCCACATCCAAGGAGTCATGGAAGAATGCATGGGTAGGAATCGATCTGGGCCATCAAATCTTGGCTAGAAAACCCAACAGTCGTTGGATCTATATGGAGTTACCCGAGGGTTTAAAACCCCCGTGAATTGGGATTTTCCATGATGAAAACCTTGGGATAGATCTGAGCCATCCGATTAACGGAGGCCACGTGTCATAAGATCTCCCATTTCAGGAAATCGGGAATCGCGGGATCGGGATTCCTGTTGACAAGAGATCAGGACTTTCCATTGTGGAAATCCCAGGATAGATCTAATCCGTCTGATTGACGGAGGCCACGTGTCCAAATATCTCCCATTACGGGAAATAGGGAATCGCAGGATCGGGAGTCCTAGCGACAAGGGATCGAGACTCTCCAAGGTGGAAACCCCAGAGCAGTTGTGGGCCATCCGATTTAAGGAGGTGATGTGTCGAGAGATTACCCATTTTGGGAAATCGGGAATCGGGGATTCGGGAGTCCTGTTGACAATAGGTTGGGCTCTTGCCTTGATAAATTCCAACGAAAGAGAGGTTGTGGTCATATGGGAAGAGGTCATATCGACCAATTCTTAACCCGAGGGGCTAATCTCCGATTGAGGTTCGTTCAACACTTCGGCATTTTGGCATTCGGGATACCGAAGGGACATGTTACCCCGTGCTCTCAAACCCCAAAGTCCAGACTTATAAACCTCGAGATGTTAGCATGTGGTCAGGCTCTGACAAATGGTCAGGATCCTCTCGGAGGATCCTGGGTCTGGGATGACCGTCCGATGTGAGGTAGAGATGCCAGCTTTACACTGGGGCGCGAATGCGCATAAAGGCAAGTAGCGAGTAGATCTAGATGGCCAGAGTCCACCCACTCAAATCTACGGCCGAGGATTCATTCTAGAGCCCCCTTGCTAGTCTACCTTTAAAGGGGGGGGGGGTCCGAAATTGGACATGCAACTCTCGAACGATCGAGATTAATTCATCATGATCAACGGCTCTTAGGTGGATTCCAGACCCCCCTTTCCATTCTTCCTTTAATGGGAGGGGGGGGGGTCCGAAATAGTGTGGCATGTGAAGTGGGGCCCCTCCTGTCATGTCAACTACCATGTCAAGTTTCTCTTTTTGCCACTTGTATTCCACTTAACCGTGCGACGGGGCCTGTTCTCACTGGCGGTTCTCTACCCCTGTTGAGATTTGTTCCTATTGGCCATTTTCTGACCCTGTAGGGATTCGTCCAAATTGGTCGCTCGCTAGCCCTGTTGGGGTTCGACGATTGCAGAGTCGAACGTTTAGACATCACTGTAGCACCGAGGCACGAAATACAAATAGGCACTGCGTTCAAATTGAACCGTGAACATGGCCCTCGATCACATGGGAACAGAGAAGGAG
>ML776681.1:1488421-1538770 GCA_009831015.1 Picea engelmannii | reverse complement strand
ATGACAGATCACTGTGGATTACAGTATTTGTTCGACCAACCAAAGCTCAATGCTAGACAAGCTAGATGGATGGCCCTCCTTAGCAAATTTGATTTTGAAATCAAACACATCAAAGGGAAGGAAAATAGGGTGGCCGATGCCCTCAGTAGAAGCATGAAAACAATTCACCTGGCAGCGGTGAGTACTTGTGATACAGATGTCAAGAACAAAGTCAGAAATGCACAAGAAACATATCCCTTCATTCAAACTGTGACCTTGTACCTACAGCAAGAACCCTCTGAACTAAAGTATGAAGGGTGCTAGATAACTGAAGGAGGTCTTCTCACCTACAGAGATAAAATGTACATTCCAAATCATGACGACTTGAAGAGGTTCATCATGGATGAACTACATAAAAGACCCTACACTGGTAACCCAGGATACCAGAAAATGATCACTGCCACCCGGAAACAATTTTATTGGCCTAGATTGAAGAAAGACATAGCCAAATATTTGGCCCAATGCATAGAGTGCCAACAGGTTAAAGAAGAACATCGACACCCAGCAGGACTATTACACCCTTTACCCATCCTAGAATGGAAATGGGAAACCATATCCATGGATTTTATCACTGGATTACCAACTTCAACCAAACAAAATGATGCCATTATGGTGGTGGTGGATAAACTGAGAAAGTCTGCTCATTTCATCCCCGTCAAATCAACCTGCAAGGCGATAGATATCACCCAGATATTCATGAAAGAGGTGTTCAGACTGCATGGTATGCCGAAAGAGATAGTGTCTGACAGAGACACAAAATTTACTTTCAATTTTTGGAAATCACTCATGATGGGATTGGAGACCAAATTGTTGTTCAACACCTCCTATCACCCTCAAACCGATGGACAGACAGAAAGAGTGAATCAGATATTAGAGGATATGTTAAGGATGCATGTAATGCATCAACCCAGGAAATGGGAAGACTACCTGCCAATTGTAGAATTTGCCTACAACAATGGCTACCAAGCATCCTTAAAGATGAGTCCCTTCGAGGTCCTCTATGGTAGACAGTGTAATACTCCAGTCAGCTGGAGTAATCCAGTAAATAGGATTTCTTTTGGACCTGACATGTTGAAAGAAATGGAACAGCAAGTGACTCAGATAAAACAAAATTTGAAGGTCGCTCAGAATAGACAGAAAAGTTATGCTGATCAAAAGAGAACTCCAAGAGAGTTCAAAATGGGAGACCATGTATATCTCAGAATTAACCCCAGAAGGAGTTCCTTGAAAATGGGAGCTTGTGCCAACTTGGCACCCCGGTATTGTGGACCCTTTGAGGTTCTATATAGAGTGGGACCTGTAGCCTATCGGCTAGCACTTCCTCCCACAGTAAAAGCACATAATGTTTTCCATGTTTCATTATTGAAGAAATATGTACATGATGCTAATCATATAATTGACTGGTCTGTGATCCAGGTGGAACCAGAGGGAGAATTTCTACCAGAACCCCAATGCATATTGGACAGAAAGGAAACCCTGCTCCGGAATAGAACCATTGCACAGTTCAAGGTGCAATGGAAACATTTTGGCCTAGATGAGGCTACATGGGAAATGGAGGATACCATGAGACAGGCATATCCGATTTTGTTTACTTCTGTACATGCAATTCATGTTAGTAGATAAGAACATCGAGGATGATGTTCCTTTTAAGGGGGAGGGACTTGTAACACCATGTTTCCCCCAACTTTTAAATATAACTGGACTACCCAAGAACTATGGCAAACTCATAAATGTGAATATGTGATGTAAATGGACCTTGAGGAAAAGGTCAATGAATGTGAATAACATTTTGAATTTATTGCAAGACTGCTAATAGGGGATGTGAAGAAAAGAGACCATGATGGCGGTGGAAGGCACCTGAAAAGGTGGCGTTAACTTCCACCGAGAATTAATACCGTATTTGGACTCCACTGGCCCAAAGAACCAAAAGCGGCTTGCTGGCCCTGAATTAAATGTCTCGCAGGCTGGCAGGTAGATGGTTTAATGAGGGATGGGAGGTGAACCTCCCATTCATAGAGCCTTCAGGCCTGATCAATGTGAGGGTAATCATGCCACACGCAACCTCGCAAGAGGATAAGGCGTAGGGTAGAAGCGATTGCAGGGGGGGAAGACGCGAGGGGAGAACTCTGGAATTATGCAGAGTAAGTGATAGCAGAGAGGAAGGATTGCACCTTCGCTCCTGGTGACTGGAAAACAGAGACGCAGTCTCACAGCATCGTGGTCTCAACTCGGGGGTGGCTAGTGGTAAATCCACTGAGAGTCGTTAAGCCTACGGTTGGGTGGAAACGAGCACCCCTCTCAGCAGTTTCTTGACCCCTGGTGTTATCTCTAATAAGTGTTTTGCCTCTAGCATCTTGATATATATATATATGTGTGTGTGTGTGTGTGTGTGTGTGTGTGTGTGCTTATTCTGATAATTATGCTCATAAGCTGTGAAACTGTGAATGATTTCATTATAAGAATGACTGTATGGTGTTTTGATCAGTACTAGTAGTTGTATATTTATATGGAAAGACTACGTATGATTTATGTCTTCATAAATTCGTTATTTGTGTGCTTACTTATCAAATTCAAAATTCATGTCTGGTTCTCGGGAGGATGACATCCTTACATACCTCAGGTAGTACCCTGAGTAAATCCCCCCATAGAAATACCTTCCTTGAAAATCCCATCAAGAACTGGGAAGGCGGTTGTGAAGGCGTAAGGCCTTAGTAACCCTGCATAAGGAGGAACAATCATCTTGAGAACCGAGATGACAGCATAAGGATGAAGTAACGTATCGACGGATGAGATCCCGTCGGGAGATCTGTGGTCACTCACAACCATCAGATCGAAGGAAGGAGCTAGAACATTAAGTACGTTAACCTTATAGGTATTAATCGACGGACGAGATTTCATCGGGGAATCTGCGACCACCCACGACCATTAGATTAGTAGGAGAGAGTAGGGAGTTAAAACGCCTTACCCCTTTGTTTTCTGTGTCTTCATGGGCAACAAGGAATTTGGGGATCGTAGATCTCCAAGGTCCATGAGATTATCTGGATCATGGATCTTTTCCACGTCCAAGGAGTCATAGAAGAGTGCATGGGTAGGAACCAATCTGGGCCGTCAGATCTCGGCTGGAAAACCCGACAATCGTTGGATCTATCTGGAGTTACCCGAGGGTTAAAAACCCCTGTGAATCGGGATTTTCCATGATGAATACCCTGGGATAGATTTGAGCCATTCGATTAACGGAGGCCACGTGTCGTAAGACCTCCCATTTTGGGAAATCGGGAATCATGGGATCGGGATTCCTGTTGACAAGAGATCGGGACTTTCCATTGTGGAAATCCCGGGATAGATCTAAGTCGTCTGATTGACGGAGGCCACGTGTCGTAAGATCTCCCATTACGGGAAATCAGGAATCACAGGATCAGGAGTCCTGGCGACAAGGGATCGAGACTCTCCAAGGTGGAAACCCCGTAGTAGTTGTGGGTCGTCTGATTTAAGGAGGTGATGTGTCGAGAGATTACCCGTTTCGGGAAATCGGGAATCGGGGATTTGGGATTCGTGTTGACAATAGGTCGGGCTCTCGCCTTGATAAATTTCGACAGAAGAGAGGTTTTGGTCATATGGGAAGAGGTCATATCGACCAATGCTTAACCCGAGAGGCTAATCTCCGATTGAGATTCGTTCAACACTTCGGCGTTTCGGCATTCGGCATACCGAAGGGACATGTTACCCCATGCTCTCAAACCCTGAAGTCCAGACTTATAAACCTCAAGATGTTAGCATGTGGTTAGGCTATGATGAATGGTCAGGATCCTCTCAGAGGATCTAGGGTCTGGGATGACCATCTGATGTGAGGTAGAGATGCCAGCTTTATGCTGGGGCGCGAATGCGCATAAAGGTAAGTAGCAAGTAGATCTGGATGGATAGAGTCCACCTGCTCAGATCTACAGCTGAGGATTCATTCTAGAGCCCCCTTGCCATTATGCCTTTAAAGGGGGGGGGGTCTGGAATTGGACATGCAACTCTCGAACAATCGAGATTAATTCATCATGATCAACGACTCTTAGGTGGATTCCGGACCCCCCTTGCCATTCTTCCTTTAATGGCGGGGGGGGGTCTAGAATAGTGTGTCGTGCGAAGTGGGGCCCCTCCTGTCATGTCGACTACCGTGTCGAGTTTCCATTTTTTTCACCTGTATTCCACTTAACTGCGCGACGGGGCCTGTTCTCACTGGCAGTTCTCTACCCCTGTTGAGATTTGTTCCTATTGGCCATTTGTTGACCGTGTAGGGATTCGTTCCCATTGGTCACTCGCTAGCCCTGTCGGGGTTTGGTGATTACAGAGTCGAACGTTTAGACATCACTGTAGCACCGAGGCACGAAATACAAATAGGCACTGCGTTCAAATTGAACCATGAACATGACCCACGATCACATGGGAATGGAGAAGGAGAGAGAAAGAGCCAGCTTACGCTGGGCCTCCATGGATAATTAGGGGTTTCTGGTCTGGCAAAAGACCAGAAAAATCCGATTTAGGTAGTGGGTATGTGACACCACTAAGAAACCAGGTTTGTACACCCATTTTCCTACTCCTGACAGGCCATGGGAATGTATCTCAACGGAATACATGTCGGGCCTCCCGACCACCAAGTGGGCCAATGACTATGTTTTTTTGGTTGTGTATCACTTTTCTAAGATGGCGATTATGGTCGCCTGCAAGAAGAGAATCACAACAGAGGCCACTACCAAGCTCTTCTTTGAACGAGTCTGGGTACATTTTGGAATCCCACAAACTTTTGTCTCAAATTGGGACAGTCGATTTCTCAGCACCACCTGGTGAAATATTAGGTCATTGGTGGAAACCAAGCTCACCAAATCCACGACCTTCCACCCCCAGAAAGATGGCCAAACCGAGGTCCTAAATAAAATGTTCGTGCATATCCTGTGCATGTATAATTCCAATCACCCTCGCACATGGGATGAGAGTCTCCCCTATGATCATCATAGCTACAAATGATCCCTGAATAGATCAAACGGCCACATCCCCTTTTAGCTGGGGTTGGGATTCCAACCATTGGGTCACATAGATGTTGCACTACCCCTTGTTGTCACCTTGACTGGCTCATCTCCTACTCCAACTGAAGTTGAAAAATCCACCTGGTTCATTGATTGGATCCAGCACATCCGTCAACAGGTTCAGGATATTCTACAGAAGTCCAATGACAAGTACAAGCAGCGCCATGATTAACACTGGGTGCAACATAAGTTTTAGGTGGGGAGAAAAGTTTGGTTTCACTTGCAGAAAGAGTGCCTTATAGGACCCCATCGGAAGCTTCGCCCACTCTGTTATGGGTTTTACACCATCACCAAGGTTGTGGGTGATAATTCTTTCGAGCTCAACATTCCTCCTTTCCTTGGCTTGCACCAAGTGTTCAACTTGGATATCCTTCGACCGTATCTCCCAACATTATTGGACACCTCAAAAATAGAATAACAATTAAAACCAATAGAGATCAACCTCAACTGCATAAAAAAAGCAAACAGTGATTAGATTGTGGATAAACAGATCAAGGCCACTCACCAGCAAAGGATCCAACTTTATCGAGTTGTCAAAGCAGGGCAACTTCTGCACCAAGGCAAGTGGCTCACCTGGGACCAAATTCAACAGAAATTTCCTCATCTGATGGGGGAACTCAATGCAATGGGAAAATTTCTTCCTAAAGGGAGAGGATTGATCCATATGGATTTCGTTGGCTTCCCACCTATTCCAACTGGTTCATTTTGGCAGTTTTCCAATTTGGCAATTTTTTCCCTAGTTTTTGGGTCCCTGACTTGTGGTGCCGATTTGAGGCCCTAAACAACATTTTTTAGGTCTCGCCACATGAAAAAAATACTTTCAATAAATAGCAACAAAATGTGTAGTTCTCCGATATACCTTTCCAATGGTATATCGTGTGCCTAAAATGGATATTGTATGCAAAAGTTACCACCCTGGGAAGCTGATACACTAACTTACTCAAACGGGGCCCACATGACTTTTAGTGATTCATCTCCTAGGGTTAGGTTTTTTGGATATCTAGGGTTTTTGACATTCCTGTTTATTGTAAAAATGACTTCAAAGCCTCATTGTAATCATATTATTTTGAATGAGTGTAATCATCACATCTCTTCTCAGAGATAAGCTACCACCATTCTATAAAGCTTGTTTCCGTTACATTTTACAGTTTCAACTTATTTCCTTATTGAATAGAAACCAATTTTACTGTATATCTATTATTCTATAGTAAGCATCTTTTGATAATAAAATGTGTTCATTTCTTTTTGAAATACATACTGGATCAGTGGTATCAGAGCAGTTTGCTCCATGTCATTCTTAATGCATGTCCCCAATGAGGTCAGGGTACAAAAAATTGGGTCTCGAGCTTGTTTATCTTGAGGAAAAAATCTCTCGCATGCCCAAATGATCTCTCATGGAAGAATACAAGAAAGATGATGGGACATGATATCCCTTCAAAATGTTTTTCAAGGAATCCCTCACACAACATAGGAACGAGATGTTGGATAGTTTTGTGCAAATCATTCGACGACTACCAACAAACGACGCATCTTCCTCAAATGGAGGCATCACCCCCTCCAAGGTACAAATCAAATTCGATATTCCTTTATTTGAAGGTAAGATAGATGTAGATACGGTAGATAAATGATTGAATCTGCTAAAAGGGTATTCCTATGTCCATAACTTCTCAAATAGAGAAAATATTAATTTTGTGCTCCTCAAAGTCGTCCCCCATGTCAAAGTTTGGTGGGAAACTTTCTGTGAGCAAAAGGACTTAGAGGAACCCTCATTATTTATAGTATTAGTCACCTAGGAGTCCTTCATGGATGCTACTAAGGAACAATACTACCATGTTGGAATTTATGACGACCTATACACAAATGCACCATGATGCAGTAGGAAAGAGACCAAGCAGTGACCGAGTTCAAAACTATCTTCCATACCTTGCGCACCAAGATGCATATCAAATATTCTGAGTGAAATCTGGTTCTCAAGTATCGCAACAGTCTGCATATATATATATATATATATCCATGCCAAAATGGAGTTTTTGGACATCTCATCCTTGGGTGCGGCCTACTGATATGCCATCAAAATCAAGCAAAAACTCAAACAAAATCTCTCGCATGCCCAAACGACCTCTCATGGAAGAAGAAAAGAAAGACGTTGGGATAGGATATGCCTTCAAAATTTTGCTCGAGGAATCTCTCATGCAACAGAGGAACACGAACATGGATAGATTTGTGCAAATCCTTTGGCAGCTACCAACAGGCGATGCATATTCCTCAAATGGAGGCACAACCCCTTTCAAGGTACAAATCAACTTCAATATTCCTATATTTGAAGGTCAATTAGATGCATATACGGTAGAAAAATGGTCAAATCTTATAGAAGGGTATTTCTCTTTCCATAACTTCTCGAATAGAGAAAATATTACTTTTGCGCTCCTGAAAGCCATCCCCCATGTCAAATATTGGTGGGAAACATTCCATGAAAAAAAAGAAATAGAGGAACCCTCATTATTTACAGTCGCGGTCACCTGGGATTCCTTCAGGGATGCTATTAAGGAACACTACTACATTTTTGGAAGTTATGACAACCTATACACAAAATGGACCACACTACGGTAGGAAAGAGACCAAGAGGTGCCTGATTTCACAAATATCTTCTATACCTTGCACACCAAGCTGGGTATCAAAGATTCTTAGCGGCATATGGTGCTCAAGTATCACGATGGTATGCATAGATATATCCAGGCAAAAATGGATTTTCTAGACATCTCATCCTTGGGCGTGGCCTACCAATATGTCGTCAAAATCGAGCAGAAGCTCAAACAAAAGATGCGGAAATTTGGGCCTCAGAACCCCTCACAGCAAAAGCCAAGAAATGGCAGGCCCAAACCATAGAAAAAAGGATAAAGCAAGTATGGACAGCCTCATTACAACCAATCAAATCCATAAGAAAAGAATGACATAGGAAAGACAAAGAAAGATACCGAGAAGTGGTGCGACTTCCACAAGAGCCCCTGGCATAACACTGTTGATTTCTGCTCGAAGAAGTCGTTGGTGGATGAGGTGAAAGCCTCTAAATCAGATAAGGTTTTTGACTCTGATTCAGAACTAGAAAGGGGGAGAGAGATCATAGACGCAGAAACCAGTGTTATCGTTGCTACCACCAAGCTCCAACCTGGTGAACCAGACGATCCATAGGAAGGAAAGCGCCTTTTTCATCCACATATGTGGGTGAAGGGTACCACATCGTTGATAGCGGTAGCAAATGAAACTCATCTTAGTAGAGGTTTTCAAGTGACTCGCCTTGCCAACAACACCGTACCCACATCCCTAAACCATCGAATGGCTCTGCCAAGCAAGCGACATCCACGTCAACCCACAATGTCGCCTGCCATATGTTATCAAGCCCATCAAAGACAAGGTAATCTGTGATGTTTCACCTCTCGAGGTTTGTAATGTTATTTTGGGCCAACCATATTTATGTAAACCTCATGCTATATATGAGTCTAGGCCTCGCAGTGTTATTATTACTTTGAACAAGAAATTGTACAGGATACCCGAGGCAGTCCCACCCAGTACTATTTTCTTGATCTTTACCAAGTAATGCAAATAGGTCATCTCTCAGACAGGGAAGTTTGTCTTCTTTGTGATTCACTCTCAGAATGAGAAAAAGATCGTAGCCACATATAGGGTCGTTGCGCCTAACATATCCACACAGCAGAAGCAGGTGGATAAGGTCGTGGAAGAATACTAACATATCTTCTCCTCACCTACCGGGGTACCTCTGCACTGTCAGGTCAAGCACCCCATCGATTTGACCCCTAACCCACAGCTACCCAATGGGCCAGTCTACCTCTTCTCTTTGTAAGAGAATGAAGAGATAAAGTGGAAGATTCAAGAACTTCTCTACAGGTGCCACATCTGTCCCATCTCATCACCTTACAGGACCCCAATCGTGATGGTACAAAATAAAGATGGAACATGGTGAATCTTCATTGATTATCGAGCCTTGAATAAAATCACAGTCGAAAACCGGTACCCTATTCCCCAAATTGACGACCTCCTTGATCATTTCACAGAGCCAAATACTTCAGTAAGATTGATCTGAAGTCTGGCTACCACCAGGTCTCGAGAGAACATAAAGATGTATGGAAGAATGCCTTCAAGTCAAATGAAGGTCTTTTTGAATGGTTGGTCATGCCCTTTGGTTTGAAAAATTCTCTAGCCACTTTCATGAGGATGATGGACGATATCCTATGACTATTCACCAATAATTTTGTAGTGTTGTATCTGCATGACATCCTCATTTACAACAAGACGTGGGCATAACACTTGCAACATATTCAATAGGTTTTGCACACCCGGTGACAACACCAACTCTACGCCAATTTAGAAAAATTCTCCTCTGAAATGGACATGGTTCATTTCTTGGGCTACATTGTTGATCAGAATGGCGTACATGTGGATCCATCCAAAATCCAATTCATGTGTGACTGGCCAACCCCAACCACACTCACTGAGCTTCGAAGCTTCTTGGGCCTTGCCAATTTCTACCGTAGGTTCATGTTGGGATTCTCCCATATTCCATGGGCTCTCAGCCAAGTAACTAGGGTGGTGGTAAGGAAATATTTGTGTGGGGTCGGTCCAAACAACAAGCATTTGATGATTTGAAGCAGCGCTTGTGCTCATCCCCAGTACTTTCACTACTGGCCATACAACAACCCCTTGATATCGAGACAAATGCTTCAGAATTTGCACTAAGGTAAGTGGCTCACCCGGGGCCAAATTTAACTGAAATTTACTCATCTGATGGGGTAACTCAATGCAATGGATACCATTTCATCCTAGGGGGAAGGATTGGTCCATATGGATTTCGGTGGCCTTTCACCTATTCTAATTGGCTCATTCTAGCAGTTTTCCAATTTGGCAGTTTTTTCCCTATTTTTTGGGTCCCTGACTTGCGGGGCCATTTTGAGGCCCTAAACAACGTTTTTTAGGGCCATTTTTAGGGCTCGCCATGGGTTATTGTGCACCTAAAATGGAGATTGTATGAAAAATTTACGACCATGGGAAGTTGATTCACTAACTTACCCAAACGGGGCCCACGTGACTTTTGGCACTTCATCTCCTACAGTTAGGTTATTTGGATGTCTAGGGTTTTTAACATTCATGTTTATTGTAAAAACTCCTTCAGAGCCTCGTTGTAATCATATTCTTGCGAATGAGCGCAACTATCACATCTCTTCTCATAAATAAGCCGCCACCATTCTAGCAAGATTGTTTCCATTGCATTTTATAGTTTCAACTTATTTCCTTATTGAATAGAGAGTTGTTTTACTGTATATCTGTTATTTTGTGTTAAGCATATTTTTAATAATAATATGTATTCTGTCGTTATTAATTCAAGTCCCAAATGAGGTCAGGGTATAAATAATTGGGTCTCAATCTTGTTTCTCTTGAGGACAAAATCCTTTGCACACCCAAACGACCTCTCATGGTAGAAGAAAAGAAAGAGGACGGGACAACAGATATTTTCAAAATGTTTCTCGAGCAATCCCTCATGCAACAGAGGAACAAGATCATGCATAGTTTTTCTCAAATCCTTCGGTGGCTACCAACAAGTGACACATCTTCCTCAAACGTAATCACCGCCCCCTTCAAGGTACAAATCAACTTTGATATTCCTATATTTGAAGGTCATATAGACGTAGATATGGTAGACAAATGGTTGAATCTGCTAGAAGGGTATTTCTCTATCCATAACTTCTCAAATAGAGAAAATATTACTTTTGCGCTCCTCAAAGTGGTTGACCATGTCAAATATTAGTGGGAAACTTTTTGTGAGCAAAAGGAAATAGAGGAACCCTCATTATTTATAGTCATAGTCACCTGGGAGTCCTTTAGAGATGTTATTAAGGAACAATACTACCTTGTTGGAAGTTATGTCGACCTGTACACAAAATGGACCATGTTGCGATAGGAAAGAGACCAAGCGGTGCTCAAGTTCACAAATATCTTCCATACCTTACACACCATACTAGGTATCAAATATTCTAAGCGAAATCTGGTGCTCAAGTATTGTGAGAATATTCATATATAAACCCAATACGAAATGGAGTTTCTGGACATCTCATCCTTGGGTGCGGCCTACCAATATTCCGTCAAAATTGAGTAGAAACTCAAACAAAAGACACAAAAATTTGGGCCTAGGAACCCCACATAGGAAAATCCAAAAAAGGGCGTTCCCAATCCACAGACCAAAGGACAGAGAAAAGATGGAGAGCCTAAAGACAACTAGTCCAAGCCGCAAGCAAAGAAGGACACTGGAAAGAAAAAGAAACATATCAAGAAGTGGTGCGACTTCCATAAGAGCCCCTAGCATAAGACTGTTGATTTATTCTCCAGGTAGTCATTGGTGGCTAACGTGAAAGCCTCTCAATCAGATGCGGTTTTCAACTCTGAGTCATAACCAAAAAGGGGGAGATGGATCATAGACGCAGAACTTATTTCTATCATTCCAACTAACAAGCTCCAGCCCGGTGAACTAGACGAGCCAAAGGAAGGCGAGCACCTTTTTCATCCATAGATGTGGGTGAAGGGTACCCCATTGCAATTCATCGTTTATAGAAATAGCCATAAGAACCTCATCTCAGTATAGGTTTTCAAGCGACTCACCCTGCTGACAAGACTACATCCACAACCCTACACCATCGGATGGCTCTGCCAAGGAAGCGACATCCACGTCAGCCAACAATGTCGCCTGTCATACAACATCAAGCCCTTCAAAGATGAGGTATTGTGTGATGTTTCCCCTCTCGAAGTTTGTAATGTTCTTTTGGGAAAACCATATTTATGGAAATGTCATGTTGTATATGATTTTAGGCCTCGCAGTGTTATTATTACTTTGAACAAGAAATTGTACAGGATACTCGAGGCAGTCCCACCCAGTACTATTTCCTTGATCTCTGCCAAGCAATGCAAAAATATCATCTCTCAGACAGGGAAGTTTTTATTATTCATGATTCTCTCTCAGAATGAGTGAAAGATCGTAGCCACATCCATGGTCTCCATGCCTGATCTCTCCACACAGCAGAATCAAGTGGATAAGGTCATGGAAGAATACTTAGATATCTTCTCCTCACCTACTGGGGTACCTTTGCACTGCCAGGTCAAGCACCCCATCGATATGACCCTCAACTCATCATTTTTCAATGGACCAGTCTATTGTCGCTCTCTGTTAGAGAATGAGGAGATCAAGCGGCAGATCCAAGAACTGCTCCACAAGGGACACATCCGTCCCATCTCATCACCTTGTGGGATCCCAATCATGTTGTTACAGAATAAAGATGAAACCCAGTGACTCTGCATTGATTATCAAGCTCTGAATAAAATCATAGTCAGAAACTGGTACCCGATTCCCCAAATCAACGACCTCCTTGATCAGCTCAGGAAGGCCAAATACTTCAGTAAGATTGATCTGGATTTTGGCTACCACCAATTCTCGATAGAACAGACAGATGTATGGAAGATCACCTTCAATTAAAAGGAAGGTATTTTTAAATTGTTAGTCATTCTCTTTGGTTTGGAAAATGCTCCAGCCACTTTCATGAGGATGATGGACTATATCCTGCGACCATTCACCATTCACCAATAATGCAAGTGGCTCACCCGGGGCCAAATTGAGAAGAAATTTCCTCATCTGATGGGGGAACTCAACACAATGGATACCATTGCTTCCTAATGGGGGAGGATTGATCCATATGAATTTCATTGGCCTCCCACCTATTCCAACTGGCTCATTTTGGCAGTTTTCTAGTTTGGCATTTTTTTCCCTAGTTTTTGGGTCCCTGACTTGCGGTGCCATTTTGAGGCCCTAAACAACGTTTTTTAGGGCTCACCACAGCCAAAATGACCTCTCATAGATATCAAAAAAATGTGTAGTCCTCATATAGATATTTCGATCAGGCTATCGTGTGCCTAAAACGGATATCGTATGCAAAAGTTATGACCCCAAGAAGTTGATGCACTAACTTACCCAAATGGAGCCCACGTGACTTTTGGTGCTTCATCTCCTAGGGTTAGGTTTTTTGGATGTCTAGGGTTTTTGACAATCCTGTTTATTGTAAAATTTCCTTTAGAGACTCGTTGTAGTCATATTCTTGCGAATGAGCGCAACCATCACATCTCTTCTTAGAGATAAGCTGCCACCATTCTAGCAAGCTTGTTTTCGCTGCATTTTACAGTTTAAACTTATTTCCTTATTGAATAAAAACTTGTTTTACTGTATATATGTTATTTTGTGTTCATAATATTTTGATAATAATTTGTATTCATTTAGTTTTGCAAATATATTCCCAATCATTGGTATTAGAGAGCTCTTCTCCTTGTCGTTCTTAATGCATGTTCCGAACGAGGTTAGGGTACAAAGAATTGGGTCTCGAGCTTGTTTCCCTTGAGGAAAAAAGATCTCACATGCACAAATGACCTCTCATGGAAGAAGAAAATAAAGACGACGAGACATGAGATCCCTTCAAAATATTTCTCGAGGAATCCCTCACACAATAGAGGAACGAGATGATGGATAGTTTTGCGCAAATTCTTCGATGACTATAAACAACCGACGGATATTCCTCAAACGGAGGAGCAGCCCCCTTCAAGGTACAAATCAAATTCGATATTCCTATATTTGAAGGTCATATAGAAGAAGATACAGTAGAAATATGGTTGAATCTGCTAGAAGGGTATTTCTATGTCCATAGCTTCTCAAATAGAGAAAATATTACTTTTCCGCTCCTTAAAGTTGACCCCATGTCAAATATTGGTGGGAAACTTTCTGTGAGAAAAAGGAAACACAGGAACCATCATTATTTATAGTTGTAGTCACATAGGAGTCCTTCAGGGATTCTATTAATGAAAAATACTACCCTATTGGAAGTTATGACGACCTGTACACAAAATGGACCATGCTATGGTAGGAAAGACACCAAGAAATGCCCGAGTTCACAAATATCTTCCATACCTTGTGCACAAATCTGGGTATCAAATATTCTAAGGGACATCTGGTGCTCAAGTATCATGATGGTCTGCCTAGATACATCCAAGCCAAAATGGAGTTTCTAGACATCTCATCCTTGGGTGTGGCCTACCAATATGTTGTTAAAATCGAGCAATTTGGGACTGGGAACCCCTCACAGCAAAATCCAGGAAAGGGTGGCCCCAACCCTCAAAAAAAAGGAAAAAGAAAAGATGGACAACATAAGGACAACCAGTATAGGATGCAATCAAAGAAGGACACCAGAAAGAAAAAGAAAGATACCAAGAAGTGATGTGAATTCCATAAGATCCCTTGGCACAACACTATTGATTTCCTCTCGAAGCAGTCGCAGGTGGCTGAGGTGAAAGCCTATGAATCAGATGCAGTTTCTGACTCTAAGTTACAACTAGAAAGAGGGAGAAGGATCATAGACGCAGAACCTAGTGCTACCATTCCTACCACCAAGATCCAGCTCAGTGAACCAGATGAGCCAAGGCAAGGTGAGCACCTTTTTCATCCACAGATGTGGGTGAAGGTTACCCCGATGCACTTCATCATTGATAGCGGTAGCCATAAGAACCTCATCTCAGCATAGGTTGTCAAGTGACTCACCCTACTGACAACATTGCAACCACAACCCTACACCATCAAATGTCTCTACCAAGGAAGCAACATCTGTGTCAGCCAACAATGTCTCCTTTCATACGACATCAAGCCCTTCAAAGTCGAGGTATTATGTGATTTTTCCCCTCTCGAAGTTTGTAATTTTATTTTGGGCCAACCATATTTATGGAAATGTCATGTTGTATATTATTCTAGGCCTCCCAGTGTTCTTATTACTTTGAAAAATAAATTATACAGGATACCCGAGGCAGTCCCACCTAGTACTATTTCCTTGATCTCTACCAAGCAATGCAGAAAGGTCATCTCTAAGAGAAGAAAGTTTCTCTTCTTCGTGATTTTCTCCCAAAATGAATGAGAGATCACAGCCACATTCAAGGTCTCTGCACCCAACCTCTCCACACAACAGAATCAAGTGTACAAGGTCGTGGAAGAATACTTAGATATATTCTCCTCACCTACTAGGGTACCTCTGCACTGTCAGATCAAGCACCCCATCGATCTGACCCCTGCCGCGTCGCTTTCCAATGGGTCAGTCTATTGTCTCTCTCCACTAGAGAATGAGGAGATCAAGCAGTAGATCCAATAAATTCTCCAAAAGGGACACATCAATCCCATATCATCACCTTGTGGGAGCCCAATCGTGTTGGTACAGAAGAAATATGGAACCTGGGGACTCTACATTGATTATCGGGCCCTGTATAAAATCACAGTCAGAAACTGGTACCTGATTCCCTGAATCGATGACCTCCTTGATCAGCTCACAGAGGAAAAATACTTCAATAAGATTGATCTGAAGTCTGGCTACCACCAACGGGGCCCACATGACTTT
The DNA here is from genome assembly GCA_009831015.1 of Picea engelmannii. Taxonomy (NCBI): domain Eukaryota; kingdom Viridiplantae; phylum Streptophyta; class Pinopsida; order Pinales; family Pinaceae; genus Picea; species Picea engelmannii. The sequence goes on along the minus strand of ML776681.1, from coordinate 1,523,184 downwards.
TGGCGCTTCATCTCCTAGGGTTAGGTTTTTTGGATGTCTAGGGTTTTTGACATTCATGTTTATTATAAAAAGGCCTTTAGAGCCTCATTGTAATCATCTTCTTGTGAATGAGCATAGCCATCACATACCTTCTCAAAGATAAGCCGCCACCATTCTAGAAACCTTGTTTCTGCTACATTTTACAGTTTTAGCTTAGTTCCTTATTGAATAGAAACTCGTTTTACTATATATATGTTATTTTGTGTTAAGCATCTTTTGATAATAATCTATATTCCTTTCTTTCTGACAATATATTGTAGATCATTGGTATCAAAGTTTTTTTCTCCTTGTCGTTCTTAATGAATGTCCCCAACGAGGTAAGGGTACAAAGAATTGGTTCTTGAGCTTATTTCTCTTGAGGATAAAATCTCTTGCATGCCCAAACGGCCTCTCATGGAAGAAGAAAAGAAATAAAATGGGACAAGAGATCACTTCAAAATGTTGCTCGAGGAATACCTCATGCAACAGAGGAACAAGATGATGGATACTTTTGTGTAAATCCTTCGACAACTACCAACAGGCGATGCATCTTCCTCAAACAGAGGCATCTCCCCCCTTCAAGTTACAAATCAACTTCGATATTCCTATATTTGAAGGTTATATAGATGCAGATACGGTAGACAAATGGTTGAATCTATGAGAAGGGTATTTCTCTGTGCATAACTTCTTGAATAGAGAAAATATTACTTTTGTGCTCCTCAAAGTCATCCCCCATGTCAAATATTGGAGGGAAACTTTCTGTGAGCAAAAGGAAATAAAGGAACCCTCCTTATTTATAGTCATAGTCACCTAGGAGTCCTTCAAGGATGTTATTAAGGAAAAATACTATCCTGTTGGAAGTTATGACGACCTGTACACAAAATGGACCACGTTGTGGTAGGAAAGAGACCAAGCGGTGCTCGATTTCAGAAATATCTTCCATACCTTGCACACCAAGATGGGTATCAAATATTCTGAGTGACATATGGTGTTCAAGTATCACGACGATATGCATAGATACATCCAACATGAAATGGATTTTATGGACATATCATCCTTGGGCACGGCCTACCAATATGTCGTCAAAATCAAGTAGAAGCTCAAACAAAAGAAGAGGCAATTTGGGCCTAAGAGCCCCTCACAACAAAATCCAGGAAAGGGCAACCCCAACCCACACAACAAAGGCTATATCAAATATGGACAGCCTCAGGACAACCAGTCCAAGCTGCAAGCAAAGAAGGACATTGGAAAGACAAAGAAATATAATGGGAAGTGGTGCGACTTCCATAAGGGCCCCTAGAATAACACTGTTGATTTCCGCTCGAAGTAGTCACTGGTGGCTGAGGTGAAATCCTCTTAATCAGATGCAGTTTTTGACTCTGAATTAGAACTAGAAATGGAAATACATATCATAGACGCAAAACCTAGTGCTATTGTTTCTACCACAAAGCTCCATCCCAGTGAACCAGGCGATCTAGAGGAATGCGACCACCTTTTTCATCCACAAATGTGGGGGAAGGGTACCCCACTACGTTTCATTGTTTTTAGCGGTAGCTAGAAGAACCTCATCTCAACAGAGGTTTTCAAGTAACTCTCCCTGCTGACAACACCGCACCCGCATCCCTACACCATCGGATGGCTCTGCTAAGGAAGTGACATCTGTGTCAGCCAAAAATGTTGTCTTTCATATGGCATCAAGCCCTTCAACGACAAGGTATTGCATGATGTTTCCCCTCTCGACGTTTGTAATGTTCTTTTGGGCCAACCATATTTATGGAAACTTCATGTTGTATATGAGTCAAGGCCTTGCAGTGTTATTATTACTTTGAACAATAAATTGTACAGGATACCCGAGGTAGTCCCACCCAGTACTATTTCCTTGATCTCTGCCAAGGAATGCAAAAAGTTCATCTCTCAAACAGGGAAGTTTGTCTTCTTTGTGATTCACCCTTAGAATGAGATAAATATCCTAGCCACATCCAGGGTCTCCACCTCCGACCCCTCCACATAGAATAAACAAGTGGATAAGGTCATGGACGAATAGTTAGATATATTCTGCTCACCTATCAAGGTACCTCTCCATTGTCAGGTCAAGAACCCCATCAATATGACCGTCGAGCACTGCTGCCCAATGGTCCAGTCTACCACCGCTCTCATTTAGAGAATGATGAGATGAAGCAGCAGATCCAAGAACTTCTCCACAGGGGGCACATCCATCGCATCTCATCACCTTGAGGGAGCTCAATCATGTTGGTACAGAAGAAAGATGGAACCTGACGACTCTGCATTGATTACCAAGCCCTGAATAAAATCACAGTCGAAAACGCTCAGTACCCTATTCCCAGAATTGATGACCTCCTTGATCAGATCACGAGGGCCAAATACTTCAGTAAAATTGATTTGAAGTCTGGCTATCACCAAGTCTTGATATAGACAAATGTATGGAAGACTTCCTTCAAGTCAAAGGAAGGTGTTTTTGAATGGTTGGTCATGCCCTTTGGTTTGAAAATGCTCTAGCCACTTTCATGAGGATGATGTACAATATCCTGCGACCATTCACCAATACTTTTGTCGTGATGTATCTGGATGACTTTGTCATTTACAACAAGACTTGGGCAGAACACTTGCAACATATTCAGCAGATTCTGTACACCCTACGACAACACCAAATCTATGCCAACTTGGAAAAATGCTCCTTTGACATGGAAAGGGTTCATTGCCTAGGCTACATAGTTGATCAGCATGGCATACATGTGGATCCAGCCAAAATCCAATTCATACGTGACTGGCCAGCCCCAAAAACACTCACTGGGCTTCCAAGCTTCTTGGGCCTTGCCAATTTATACCATAGGTTCGTGTTGGGATTCTCCCATATTGCATGGGCCCTCAGACTTGTAACCAGGGGTGGTGGTAAGGAAAAATTTGTGTGGGTCCGGTCCCAACAACAAGCGTTCGATGATTTGAAGCATCACTTATGCTCAACCCCATTACTTTCTCTACTGGACCTGCATCAGCCCTTTGAGTTCAAGACATATGCTTCAGACTATGTTGTGGGCATTGTTCTCACTCAGCACGACTACCCTGTGTCCTATCATAGTGATACACTATTAGATGATGTCCGTAAGTAACCTATTTACGACAAAGAAATGTACTCCATTATGTAAGAATGTCACCAGTGGAGACATTAAATTCTTGGGATGGAGATAGTCATCCACATTGATCATAAGCCACTACAGTTCATGCAGACATAAGGCAAATTGCAGAATGACTGCCATCAGAAGTGTTCCATGTACTTGCAACAATTCCACCTCAACATCAAGTATAAAACAAGAAGCACCAACCGCATATCTGATTGCCTCAACAGACCACCTGTCGCGGCACTCATCATGGTGCTATACTCTTTCATTCATTAGACCTTTGGATGGACCCAACTCTATGAGACAGACCTAGAATTCTCCACCACCTACCAAATGTTGGGAGAAAATGCAGTTATCGCTAATTTCCATCTTCAGGACAGGTTGTTGTGTCATCTGGGCCATATATTTGTTCCATCAAGCGAGCAAGCGAATATGATCTGGGAAGCCCACTACAGTCGGTTGGGAGGACACTTTGGTGATGAAAAGAAAGGGGGGAAATTGTAAAAACATTTCTATTGGTCGAAACTTCGACAGAAGGTCAACAAGTATATCAGGTACTACACTGCCTATGCGTTTTCCAAACTGGCCACTAAGAAACTGCTTCTGTACACCCATTTTCCTCATCCTGATAGGCCATGGGAAGATATCTCAATGGAATACATTTTGGGCCTCCCGACTGTTTTTTTTGTTGTTGTGGATTTCTTTTATAAGATGGCAATTTTGGTCGCCTGCAAGAAGAGCATCACAATAGAGGCCACTGCCAAGCTCTTCTTTGAATGAGTTTGGGTACATTTTGGAATTCCACAAACCATTGTCTCAAATCGGGACAGTCGATTTCTCAACACATTCTGGTCAAATCTCTAATCACTTTTGGACACCAAGCTCACCAAATCCACAACCTTCCACCCTCAGATAGATGGCCAAACCGAGGTCATAAATTGAATGTTCATGCATATCCTGTGCATGTATAATTACAAGCACCCTCGCACATGGGATGATAGTCTCCCCTATGTTTGGAATAGCTACAAATGAGCCCTGCATATCTCAACTGACCACATCCCCTTTCAGTTGGGGTTGGGATTCCAACCATTGGGTCACATAGATGTTGCACTACCCCTTGCGGTCACCTCGACCAGCTCATATATTGCTCCAACTAAAGTTGACAAAGCCACTTGGTTCATTGAGAGCATCCAACACATCCATCAATAGGTTTAGGATATCCTACATAAGTCCAATGACAATTATAACCAGCACCATGATCAACACCGGGTGCAACATAAGTTTCAGGTGGGTGACAAAGTTTGGTTGCACTTGCAGAAAGAGTGCCTTATAGGATCCCATAGGAAGATTTTCCCACTCTATTATGGGTTGTACACCATCACCAAGGTTGTGGCTAATAATTCTTTCGAGCTCAACATTCCTCCTTTCCTTGGCTTGCACCCAGTGTTAGAATTGGATATCCTTCGATTGTATCTCCCACCATTATTGGACACCTAAGAGATAGCAGAACAACTGACACCAACAATGATCAACCCCAACTACATACAACAGGCATCCAGTGATCACATTGTGGACAAACATATCAAGGGCACTCGCCAGCAAAGGATCCATCTTTATCGAGTTGTCAAAGCAGGGCAACTCCTGCACCAAGGCAAGTGGCTCACCCGAGGCCAAATTCAACAAAAATTTCCTCATTTGATGGGGGAACTCAATACAATGGATACCATTGCTTCCTAAAGGGGGAGGATTGATCCAGATGGATTTTTGTGGCTTCCCACCTATTCCAACTGTCTCATTTTGGCAGTTTTCATGTTTGGCAGTTTTTTCCCTAGTTTTTTGGTCCCTGACTTGTGGGGCCGTTTTGATGCCCTAAACAACATTTTTTAGGGCTTTCCACATGAAAAAAATACTTTCAATAAATAGAAAAAAAATGTGTATCCCTCCGATAGACCTTTCCAATGATATATCGTGTTCCTAAAACATATATTGTATGCAAAAGTTACGACCCCGGGAAGCTGATGCACCAACTTACCCAAACAGGGCCCACATGACTTTTAACGCTTCATCTCCTAGGGTTAGGTTTTTTGGATGTCTAGGGTTTTTGACATTCCTGTTTATTGTAAAAAGGCATTAAAAGCCTCATTGTAATCATATTCTTTTGAATGAGTGTAGTCTCCACATCTCTTCTCAGAGATAAGCTACCACCATTCTATAAAGCTTGTTTCCGCTGCATTTTACAGTTTCAGCTTATTTCTTTATTGAATAGAAACCAGTTTTATTATATAACGGTTATTCTATGTTAAGAATATTTTGATAATAATATGTATTCATTTTGTTCTGAAAATACATTCTGGATCAATGGTATCATAGCAGTTTTCTCCATGTCGTTCTTAATGCATGTCCCCAACGAGGTTAGGGTACAAAGAATTGGGTCTCGAGCTTGTTTCTCTTGAGGAAAAAATATCTCGCACACCCAAATGAAATCTCATGGAATAAGAAAAGAAATATGATGGGACATGATATCCCTTCAAAAAAATTCTCGAGGAATCCCTCACGCAACATAGGAACGAGATGATGGATAGTTTTGTGCAAATCCTTCAATGGCTACCAACAGATGATGCATCTTCCTCAAACGGAGGCATCACCCCCTCCAAGGTACAAATCAAATTTGATATTCCTAAATTTGAAGGTCAGATAGACACAGATAGGGTAGACAAATGGTTGAATCTGCTAAAAGGGTATTTCTTTGTCCATAACTTCTCTAATAGAGAAAATATTACTTTTGCACTCCTCAAAGTCATCCCCCATGTCAAAGATTGGTTGGAAACTTTTTGTGAGCAAAAGGAAACAGAGGAACCCTCATTATTTACAATCTTAGTCACATGGGAATCCTTCAGGGATGCTATTAAGGAACAATACTACCCTGTTGTAATTTATGACGACCTATACACAAAATGCACCACGATGTAGTAGGAAAGAGACCAAGTTGTGCCCGAGTTCACAAATATCTTCCATACCTTGTGCACCAAGCTGGCTATCAAATATTCTGAGTGAAATCTAGTGCTCAAGTATCACTACAGTCTGAATATATATATCCATGCCAAAATGGATTTTCTGGACATCTCATCCTTGGGTGAAGCCTACTGATATGCCATCAAAATCAAGCAGAAGCTCGAACAAAGACATGACAATTTGGGCCTGGAAACCCCTCACAACAAAAGCCAGAAAAGGGAGGCCCCAACCCACAGAACAAAGGACATATAAAAGATGGGTAGCCTCAGGACATCTAATCCAGGCCACAAGCAAAGAAGGACACTGGAAAGACAAAGAAAGATACTGGGAAGTGGGGAGACTTCCATTAGAGCCCCTGGCATAACATTGTTGATTTCTGCTTGAAGAAATCGTTGGTGGATGAGGTGAAAGCCTCTGAATCAGATGTGGGTTCCTACTTTTAGTTAGAACTAGAGAGGGGGAGATGGATCATAGATGCAGAAACCAGTGACACCATTGTTACCACCAAGCTCTAGCCTAGTGAACCAAATGAGCCATAGGAAGGAGACCACCCTTTTCATCCATAGAATGTGGGTGAAGGATACCCCGCTACACTTCATCATTCATAGTGGTAGCTAGAAGAACCTCATCTCAGTAGAGGCTGTCAAGTTACTCACCCTACCAATAGTGTCGCACCCGCAACCCTACACCATCGAATGGCTCCGCCAAGGAAGGGACATATGTGTCATCCAACAATGTCCCATGTCATACGACATCAAGCCCTTCAAAGATGAGGTATTGCGTGATGTTTCCCCTCTCAAAATTTGTAATGTTCTTTAGATCCAACCATATTTATTGAAATGTTATGTTGTATATGAGTCTAGGGCTCGCAGTGTTATTATTACTTTGAACAAGAAATTGTACAGGATACTCGAGGCAGTCCCACCAGGTACTAATTCATGGATGATTTTAGGGGCTAAATTTCGCTCATGGGCTAATTTTCCATAGTTTTTCCAAAAACAAGATTCGCTATTTTAAAAATGATTCGCCCAAATTCTATAGGATAAAATTATTTTACCTTAAAAATCGCCAAAATTTTATAAAAACTATATAAAATCCTTATAAATTTGAATATTTTTACAAAAATATTGCCAAACATTTATAATTGGCATATGAAGGATTAGTAAGATTCACCAAGGTTTCTACATTTAAAAAAAAAATCCATCCTTAAAATCATCCATGGGTACTATTTCCTTGATCTTTGCCAAGCAATGCAAAAAGGTCATCTCTTAGATAGGGAAGTTTTTCTTCTTCATGATTTTCTCTAAGAATGAGAGAAATATCGCAGCCACATACAGGGTCTACGCACCCGACCTCTCGACACAACAAAATCATTTGGATAAGGTCATGGTAGAATACTCAGATATCTTCTCCTCACCTACTGGGGTACCTATGCACTATCAGTTCAAGCACCCCATCAATCTGAACCCTGTTATACCACTGCACAATGGGCCATTATACCACTGCTCTCTGTTAGAGAATGAGGATATCAAGTGATAGATCCAAGAACTTCTCCACAAGGGGCACATCCATCCCAACTCATCACCTTGCGGGAGACCAATCGTGTTGGTACAAAATAAATATGGAACCTTACAACTCTGCATTGATTACTGGGCTCTAAATAAAATCACAATCGGAAAACGATACCCGATTCCTCGAATCGATGACCTCCTTGATCAGTGCACGGGGGCCAAATACTTTAGTAATGTTGATTTGAAGTCTGGCTTCCACCTAGTCTCAATCAAACAGACAAGTGTATGGAATACTGCCTTCAAGTGAAAGGAAGGTATTTTTGAATGGTTGGTCATGCCCTTTGGTTTCAAAAATGCTCCAGCCACTTTCATGAGGATGATGGACGATATCCTGTGACCATTCACCAATACTTTTGTAGTGGTGTATATGGATGACATCCTCATTTAAAACAAGTCTTGGGCAAAACAATTGTAGCATATTCAGTAGGTTCTACACACCCTACAACAACACCAACTCTACACCAACTTGGAAAAATTATCCTTTGACATGGCCAGGGTTCATTACCTGGGCTACATCGTTGATAAACATGGTGTACATGTGGATCCAACCAAAATCCAAGTCATCAATGATTGGTCAGCCCCAACCACACTTACTGAGATTCGAAGCTTCTTGGGCCTTGCAAATTTCTATCGCGAGTTTATGTTGGGATTCTCCCATATTACATGGGCCCTCAGCCAAGTAACCAGGGGTGGTGGTAAGGATAAATTTTTGTGGGGCTAGTCCCAACAACAAGCGTTCAATGATTTGAAGCAACGCTTGTACTCGGCCCTAGTACTTTCACTATCGAACCTATAGTAGCCCATTGAGATCGAGACAGATGCTTCAGACTATGTTGTGGTCGTCATTCTCACTTAACATGGCCACCCCGTGGCATATCATAGTGAGACACTATTACATGTTTTCCGTAAGTACCCTAATTATGACAAATAAATGTAATCCATTGTGCAAGCCTACTTCCAGTGGATACATTACATTCATGAGAAGGAAACAGTCATCCACACTGATAATAAGCCACTGCAGTTCATGCAGACACAAGGTGTTGGAGGTAGGCCAACGTGGAAAAGCAAGGCAGTTTTGGGAAAGAAATCATGCATGAGGAAAACGACATATGGAAGGAAGAACATCACGTGTGAATGTAAGGAAGACCTAACGATGTTAGGGTTAGGGTTTTGGTAATGTATTGTAATGGCTGAAGAGCCAAAAGTGTATAAATATAGATACTTAGGTATCATAGGGGGTTCGCTTCAGTTCGGATTATTATTTGTACTTTTTAGTTATGCATGAGTTGATGCTGCAATACCCCAAGGACATGCCCCAGTTGTATTATGAATTGTAAACATGTTTTGTAGGCTGGTGAGCCGAGCAATTATAAGTTGGTAGGCTTCTGTGTTAGTAGGTCGAAGAACCTATATGCGTAAAGCCATGAGACTGATTTTGTATATGTAATTATGTAGATCATTAATAAAATATAAACATCCCTGTGTGTAGACTGACCATGAAGAAAGAGTGACGGGGGACTAAGCTTCCATAAGGTTGGGTAAGGGAGGAGGCTAAGTGTTTTGGCCTAGGGTCTAAGCTAGGGGTCTTACCTCTAAAGGGGATAATAATTTTATTATTATTTCCTAAAATTCTAAGGTGGACAATTGACCAAGTTTTGTCCTAAGTTCCTAGAAAAGTAATGTATGCTAAGTGGAGTGCATGCAGCTCCAGGAAGATAGGTGTCGACCTAGGCATATGCAGTTAAAGATGAAGAGTCAGATCGTGTTGGGGATTCGTTGGCCATTCATGTGGGGGTTTTATTTCCATTTTCAATCCTTTGTATAAACACGTGGGTCTCTGTCATCGACCTCTTCACATCCACGGTCATCGGATAAACCCCTCACGGGAGGGGGAAAACTGAACTGTGTTACCGTGTGAAAATAGCATGTCCGCACTGGGCAAAACCGTGTTCATACCTTAACCATTTTGGGTTGCTGCCTTTTGTTTTTCTTGAACCTTATTGACCCATTGTTATTGCCCTCATCTTGCTAGATCTCAGTCAAAGATTGATCAAAGAAGAAGTTAGTCAGGCCCATGAGCAACTCTCTCTAAGTGAGAGAGTGTACTGAGGAGGTGAGTTCTTCTAGAGGGAGTCTCGTAGCTTCTATAGAGCTCTGAGAATTCTGGTCCATCCTGTTGTTGAAGCCCAAGGCAAGGGAGGTGAAGCATTCGAAGGACTACGTGACAGTGAAGGTGTATACTCCTGGGGCGGGACAGGCATGTGGGGAATGAGATTCTATGAGCAGTGGGTGTAAGTGGCTCCTGGGAGTGAATCCTTCCTTTGAAACTGTGTGACTTCTTTGTTGACCTTGCCTATCCTAGGAATCCCTTGCCTAGCGGATTTTAGTCCTAGCTCGGGGGTGACCTACTGTTGAGAGTGATGAGAAATGTGGTCTAAGGCTGGGAGGTTCCTGGAAGGTTTCCATCCAGTTGGTGGATTTTACTCCAGTTAAAAGATAAGTACCATTATGTTCTTATTTATATATGTTATGCATGTCTATGATTCTTGAATATATCATGTATTCCATTGCATCTATGAATTGATATTAATTCTATTTTAGTCTGTATGGTAGCAGTAACTCTGTGATAATTGTTTTAAATTCGTTAAATATGCATGTCATATATATATATGTGTGTGTGTGTGATCAAAATCTGGACCAGGGGGCAAAAATTTGCTCAATTTTCAAAGTGCTCGGATTGCGACGAAAACGGTGCCATTGCATCCGTCTCGTCTTCCTGATTCCAGTGGTATATTTACTTTCGCAAACGGAGTATGTATGGAGGAGATATCGCAATCTGTTCGCCGAGCCAAACAGGCAAAAAATTGGGATGCTGACTGTACCTGTCCGTACAGTCCGTACGGCCACGTGGAGGGTCGTACCATCATGATGATGTGGTGGCTCTAGGGCGTGACACATGTCATGCATTTATGTACTTTTGGGCGTACGGTTGACCAATTCGGAGGTGACACGTGTCACCACTGGAAGGGTGACACGTGGCACATGATGACGTCAGCATTTGACGTGGCGACCGTACGATGACGTGGGCTAATCGGCGGTTGACAAGTGGAAAGTTGACGTGGTGCAATTTCATTGGTTGATGTTGGCGAGTAGCGTGATGACACGTGTCCGATTTATGGCGAATAATATGAGGACACGTGGCCCAATCCTTGGGCGCCACGTGTCCCCCTCATTTTGGTCTATATGGTTGTATAAAATTATATGGGAGTCCGCGGGGTTCGACCCCGGGACCTCCCCCCACACATACGCCTTCGCACGACCGCCCGACCAATAGGCCACTGTGTGTTTCTTATTATGGATATGGGTTTATATGTAGTTTAGTTTACCCTTTTTCATTTTGGGGGGGGGGTCGGGCTGGGGCTAAGCCCCGGCCCATGGTCGTGTGCGTTTTGGGATATCACTGTGGTATATGCCATATCACGCACGGGTATATAACCAAAGTTTTAAACATTGTTTTATTTAACCATTTTGTAAATGCGCGTGGTTGAGTTTCAATGGTTATTATAACCATTATTTAAATGTACGCGTGGTTTGGTTGGCGCGGTGTTAAACATTATAGCCCACGGTTTTGTTGTATATTCATTTGACCACATATATGCGGGTGTTTTATATATAATGTAACCATGTTTATATATTGGCCCGATTATATTGTGCGCGGGGTTTTGGAAATGTTAACCTGTGGTTTTTACATATGACCGAAGCGCGGGAAGGAGTTAGCACAGTTGCACGGTTTTATAACCGTTAACCACCTTTCAGCTTTTGAGCACGATCATATGTGCCATATGCCCGAGTGCTAGGTGGTTGGGGGCTGGAGGCGCCCTAACCGTCCTACAGTTTGCACGGTTATTCGGAACCGCTCGGAGCTGGGTTTAAACACGCATTTTGGAGCGTGTTCCAGGTTAATGCACACAGAGGTGCGTTTTGTAGAGCCAGTTCCAGCAAAGTTGAAGGAGGAAGATGGAGGAGGCCTAACTTCTTCATCGTTTGGCCATTTGAGGTGCCGTAAAAGCCCAGCCAAGGGTTTTTGGACATGCCAGATCCATTGGTGTTGTTTTCAAGGCCATTTGAAGACTTCTTCTGCGAGTTTTTCACCATTGAAGTTTCAGGAAGCTCAAGGGAGTTTTGAGCCCTCTTTGATGGAGGACATGGTTTGGTGAGCCTATGTTTGTTTTTTGTGATTGAATAATCATTTTTGGCTAATTGATATTCTCTGAACACATTGGGATAGGTTTTAGAGGCTTTTGAGGACTTTTACAGGTGTTTTTTCCAAAGAGAAGCTTAGGGAAGCTTATGGCCACATGTAGAAGAGGTCATGCCCGGATGAGCCATGATCTGTTTTCAGAGTTCTATTAGTCGTTTTTGGGGTTTTTATGTGTTCTGGTCTCAATGGTACAGTTTTTTTTTCCATTGGAGTTGAGCAGTAGCTTGTAAACGAACTTTTGACTAATTAATCCCAGAGAGCCAAGTCCATTATAGAGGCTCAAGGAGATGTAGCCCGGAGGGGGGTGAACTCCTTTATCATGTTGTTCTTGTTGTGCATTTGATGGTTTATTTGCTGCAAGTTATGTTGTTGTGATTTCATTTAAAGCACATATTTAACCATTTAAAAGAACATTTTCTCACACATAAGCATTTACAAGAAGAAGCATAAAACTTAACACATAAGTTTGTATTGCGTAATTTATACACATGAAGCAAGGTCCTGTAAAGTTTATTTTAATGAAGTAGGGGTGCTTGCATAGCATAACAAGTCAGCCTTCTATTTTCATATCAGTGTGTGTGTGTGTGTGTGTGTGTGTGTGTGTGTGTGTGTGTGTGTATGTGTGTATGTATGTTATGCAGTAGCGTGGCCTAGCCTGTGGATGGTCGAGTATGTGACAGATTGGTATCAAAGCTAGTATGTGGAAGACAAGGTGTTTTGGTAGCATTTCCTGGTAGTGGGGTTGTTGGTCGGGTACGTTACAGATTGGTATCAGAGCTAGTTTCTGGAAGAAAAGGTTTTTTGGTAGCATTTCCCGGTAGTGGGGTTGATGGCTAGGTACATTACAGATTGGTATCAGAGCCATGGTTTTGACACTCAGCATGGATGGGCCATGTTAGTGGTTAATGAGACAAATATTTTAGAGTGAAATGTTGTCGAAATGGACAAAACTCAATTTCAGGGCCAAGGTTCAAGAAATGATCCTGGATGGGCCGGATAAATGGTCATTGGAACCAAGGTTTCATGTGGAAATTTTGTTAGGAGGAGCCAATTTCGAACCTCAAAAAATTCATGAGTGCCAAGAGGTTGCCTTATCAATGTTATGAAGCTCAGGAGGTGTAGAGGTATTTTAAAACCACTAAAGACGTGTTATTGGGACATAGAGTAATGTGGGTCATAGGATCTGTTTGGGAGAAGGAGAATTCTCCACGACCGTCAGATCTGGGAATGTTGCAAGGCAGATAGCCATGAGTTCCTATTGGAAATACGTGAAATAACGGAGTCCATCGATGCCATGGATATGAGGAGAAAATCTTGACTGTTAGATCAAGAAAAAGAGCATATCGTAACTTCAAAATTCGACGATCGAGAGAAGTGATATGTGCTTATGCACAAAATTATGAAACCTGAAGTCCCGAAGCAAAAGAGAAAAACATAATTTTGGATTTCGAAAGTCGGGAGAATTAATGTATGCGGAGGGGATAACTTCTAAATTTTTGAAGTTCTAAAGCGAAAGAGTAGACATGGTGGGGTCAGAGGACGTCACCAAGGGTAACACAGACCCTTCTAGGCATGCCACATTCCACCACCTGAGTTGGTGACATATGTACTATGTCAACCCGAAAGGAAAAGAAGTCCAAAAATTCAAAATTCAAGAGATTCAAAGGAAGCAAGCAAGAAAACTCCCGAAGTCTCAAAGTTCTGAATCTCTGAAGTCCTGAAGCTCCAAAGTCCCAAAACTTCGATGGTGAGATTTCCACAGTGGGTATCGGTCGTTGGATGTCGAGTAGTCTTGGATCGTTGGTCCTCCCTACTACGTGAGTTCATTAGTTCGGAAATCCGAGAGACTGTTTTGATTCCTTGAGAACTTCTGAAGTCGTAGGCCGAAGTCCCGAGTAAGCACCTATCGGTCTTGCACTTGGCCACATATCATGGTCGCATGGGTTGAGAGATAAGAGAAAGGGTCTAGTGCCCCAAATATTACTGCAGAACAGAGCAGAACTCAGAAAGAAGGAAATCTGTGGGGATTCTTGATTGAACAAGAATCATAGAGAATGAAAACTAAATGTTTTCTTGAATCAGAGTGGTTTATGAATGCCATGAAATTTGTTAAGAACTAATGGCCTAAAAAATTTCATTTGACTGCACATTGTGTTTATAGAGTCAACGACTGGCAGAACCGAACCGAATTGTTGTAGAGTGTAGAGAAATGGAGGCATGGAATGCTTCTAGCTCAGAAAATGAAGTAAAAGGAATGGATGTCCATTTGGGAGTTGAAGGATCAAACTCCAATGGATATGGAGAAGAGATATATAAGGAAGGGTGCATGATGAAAATCATTGAAATATTGCAGAAAGATTCCCAGACTTGCCGAGAAGATAACAGAAAGCTCATGAAAGCCAAATATAAGTAGGGGGAATTCAACATAAAGTTGATGCGAAGCCTGGAAAGGATAGAAAGGAAATTGGATAAGGAGAGTGACTCTAGTAAATCAAGAATCGTTAGCATGCATCATCACCACTCCCTGAAGCACTCCAAGAGGAGGGCACACAATAGTTTGAGCCCATCTCCTACCATAAATCACAGGATGTATGGAGTGGATGAACTGAAGGGTGAAACAAATAATATTAAGCCTCCTATGTTTGAAGGAGAGCACAAGAAGGAGTAATATTTCGAGACATGGCTGCTTGGTATGAGGAAATATTTCCAACTGCACAATTATTCTCCTCAAGCAGAAGGGAGACTTGTGATGTATCAACTGTAGGAAAAATCATCCATGTGGTGGGATCAACTTGTGCAGGTACAACACATTAAAGAGAAACATATTACTTGGAAGGAATTCAAGAAGTATTTCAAAACAAAATACTTGACCAAGAGATACTATGACAGAAAGATGAAAGAGTTCTTTGAACTCAACTAGGGTAGCATGTCCATTGATGAGTATGAACGAAGGTTTTTTGAATTGCTCAAGTACATTCCTTTCATCAAAGATGAGACTGTCAAAATTCAAAGTTATCTGAGTGGACTACCATCTTCCATCAGTGACAAGAGACAGTATGATGATCCCAAGACTATGGAAGAAACCATAAGGAGAGAAAAATTCTTATATGAGAAGCAAAGTGAAAATCCCACTTTCTGAAAGGCTTGGGAAGATAAGAAGAATTTCAAGATGGATCAAAGGAAGAAGGGAGCTAATCATCCTTTTTTAGAAACAGTCCTCAAGGATAGCCATCTTTTAGAGAGCCCAGAAAGGTTGAGGTAGGTGGGAAAATGCCAAGAAATCCACCTATGGAATGTTGGGGTTGTAAAGGAAATCATAGGTACATATATTTCCCCCACAGAAGTGACAAAGTGAGAGTTGTCCACAATGTACAGTAGGAAGAAATAATGGAAGATATGGGTAGTAAAATACCCAGGATATATGGAGCCCGTTACAACAAGCAAGTAGAATATCAGTCACATATGATTGAAATAGAAGGTATGATCAACAACCATACCATTACTATTTTAATTGATTCAGGAGATCGTCATAGTTATATAGATCCTAGAGTGGTGGAAAGTTTTCATTTTCCAAGAAGAAAGCATGGAAAATATTGGTTAGTGAAGATGGCTACATGAACCAAAAGAAAAGTTACTGAGTTGGTTAAGTCATGTCCGGTGGACATGAATGGAATGAGCACAAAGGATGAATTGAACGTTTTACCTATAGGTTCCTATGAATGTCTAATTCGGATGGATTGTTTGGACCAATACCATGCCATATTAGACTGTCGTAACAAGGCATTCACTTTCCTAGATGAGGAATGAAATAGGAGAATAGTCCAAGGAATTCCCATAGAAGTCGTTGTCATAGAAATATCAGCAATGCAGCTGAAGAAGTGCTATAGGAAAGGCTGCCAAATATTTGCATCCCATATGGAAGAAGAACCTAAGGATAAGGTGTCAAATATTGAAGAACATGCAGTATTAAAGGATTTTGATGATGTATTCTAGGAGGTACCCAGACTACCCCTGGAGAGAGATATTGATTTCTCTATAAACATGATGCCCATAGCAACTCCAACGTCAAAAAATCCTTACAGAATGAGTATACCAGAGCTGAAAGAACTGCAATTGTATCTTGAAGAACTTCTGAAGAAGGGGTACATACACCCAAGTGTGTCACCTTGGGGTGCCCCAGTCTTATTCGTGAAAAATAAGGATGGGATGTTAATATTTTGTATCAATTTCAGACAGTTGAACAAAGTGACCATTAAGAACAAGTATGCCAAGGTATTTTCAAAATTAGATTTGAGGTCAGGATATCACCAGGTAAGAATAAAGGATGAAGACATCAACAAGACTACCTTCGGAACAAGGTATTGTCATTATGAATTCATAGTGGTACCATTCGGGTTAAAAAATGCACCCGTTGTTTTCATGTGTTTAATGAATGGTGTATTCAGAGAATATCTGGACACGTTTTTCATAGTATTTTTGGATGACATCCTAGTGTATTCCAAGTCGAAGTAAGAACATGAACAACATATGAGGATGGTGTTTTAAGTGCTAATAAATCACCAACTGTATGCCAAATTGAGCAAGTGCTCATTCTATCAAAAGCAGATCCATTATTTGGGGCATTTCATTTCCAAATATGGGATAGTTCTGGATCTTGAGAAGATAGAAGTCGTTAGAGAGTGGTCAGTGCTAAAGAATGTAATATAAGTCAGATCCTTTATGGGTCTAGTTGTCTATTACATAAGGTTCATTACAGGGTTCTCAAGGATAGCTCACCCCATCACTTCCTTGCAAAGGAAGGAGAAGAAATTTTAGTGGACAGAAAAATGTGAGAGAAGCTTCCAACAATTGAAGCAGTTGTTAACCAATGCTCCAATCCTGAGGATTGCAGATCCAAATGAATATTTTGTAGTGTGTACATATGCATGCAAAGAAGGACTGGGAGGACTCCTCAGCCAAGATGGGTTTGTAATATGTTATGATTCCAGGAAATTGAAAGAGCATGAAAAGAACTATGAGACTCATGATTTGGAGTTGGTAGCCATAGTGCACACTCTAAAGAAATGGAGACATTACCTCATGGAAAAGAGATTTGAATTGAGGATGGACCATAATGGTCTGAAGTATTTGTTTGATTAGCCAACCTTTAATGCTAGGCAAAGTAGATGGTTGGAATTCCTTTGTGAGTATGACTTTGATATCAAACATATCAAAGGAAAGGAAAACAATGTGGCTGATGCACTCAGTATAAGAGTGCACGAGCTACATGCTACGACCATTAGCATGTATCAAACTAATATTAAAGGAAGGATTTTGAAAGTTGCAAATGCAGATTTGTAGTACAGGGAGTTGGTAGCAAAGCTACAAAAATGTATGATGCTACAGAAAGTGGAAGATTATAAATTGGGAACTGATGGAACACTCCTATACAAAAATAGAATTTATGTACCTAATTATCAAGAATTGAGAATTATGATCTTGAAGGAAATGCATAATATGCCTTATGCTTGGCACCCTGGCTATCATAAAATCGTGGCAGCAGTCAAGAGCCAATACTTTTGGCCAGTTATGAAAAAGGAAATTGCATAATACATCGCTAGATGTATGGAGTGTCAGAAGGTCAAGGCTGAGCATAGGCACCCAGCAGGGTTGCTGCAGCCATTACCCATTCCTGAGTAGAAATGGGAAGTGGTGACAGTGGATTTCATCACAGGATTACCCAGAACAAACAAGCAACATGATTCCATCATGGTGGTGGTGGATAATATTACTAAAGTTGCCCATTTTATTCCATTGAAGACCACTCACAAGGTCGCTAATGTTGTCAGTATCTACATGAGGGAAGTAGCAAGATTGCACATTATTCCCAAGACAATTGTGTCTGATAGAGACCCGAAATATACCTCAAAGTTTTGGAAGGGGTTATTCAAAGGGTTTGGAACGAATCTGAACTTCAGCACAAGCTATCATCTCGAGTCAGATGGGTAGATAGAGAGGGTGAACCAAGTGATAGAAGACATGATAAGGATGTATGTGATGGACAAACCATGTAAATGGGAAGACTACCTACACTTGGTAGAATTTGCCTACAACAATGTGTATCAAGCCTCACTGAAGATGAGCCCATTTGAAGCACTTTATGGAAGAAATTGCAACACTCCGATAAGCTGGGATAACCTAGCTGATAGAGAAATAGTTGGACCAAAGTTGCTCAAGGAAATGGAAGAGAAAATGCTAAAGATTAAGCAGAATTTGAAAGCTTCCCAAGATAGGAAGAAAAGTTATGCTGATAAAAACAGAACCCATAGAGAGTTTAAAGTGGGAGAACATGTTTTCATGAAAGTGAAAACTAACAGAATTTCCCTGAAGCTGGGAAATTGTTCCAAGCTGGCAGCTAGATTTTGTGGGCCATTTGAAATCCTTGAAAGGATTGGACTAGTTTCATATATGCTTGCATTGCCTGCATCCATGATTGTACATAATGTGTTTCATGTTTCATTACTTAAGAAATATATACCTGATGTTAATCATGTTATTGTTTGGAATGTGATTTAGGTGGAGCAAGAAGGCATATTGCAAGTGCATCTAGTGTGCATATTGGACCGGAAGAGAAAACAGCTTTGGAATCGAGCCATGGGGCTTGTAAAGGTCCAGTGGACCTAGTACAATCTTGAGGATGCAACATGGGAGCATGAGGATGTCATGCGGGCAAAATACCCGCATCTTTTTGAAAATTTTGAAAATCTTGTTGATGTTGTGTAAAAGTTTCACTGAGGACAGTGAAAAAATAAAGGGAGGGGATTGTGATACCCCAAGGATGAGCCCTAGTTGTATTATGAATTGTAAACATGTTTTTTAGGCTAGTGATCCGAGCAATTATAAGTTGGTAGGCTTATGTGTTAGTAGGCTAGAGAACCTATATGTGTAAGCCCATGAGCCTGATTATGTATATGTATTTATGTAGATCATTAATAAAATATAAACATCACTGCCTGTAGACCGACCACAAAGAAAGAGTGATGGGGGGATAATCTTCCACAAGGTCAGGTAAGGGAGGAGGCTAAGTGTTTGTGCCTATGGGATAATCTAGGGAGCTTACCTCTAAAGGGGATAATAATTTTATTATTATTTCCTAAAAGGCTAAGGTGGACAGTTGACCAAGTGTTGTCCTAAGTTCCTGGAAAAGGAGTGTATGCTAAGTGGAGTGCATGCAGCTCGAAGAATATAGGTGTCAACCTGGGTGCATGCAGTTAAATATGAAGAGTCAGCTCATGTTAGGGGTTTGCTGGCCATTCCCACGGGGGTTCACTTTCCATTTTCGATCCTCCGTCTGAAATCGTGGGCCTCTATCATAAACCTCTGCACATCCATGGTCATTGGAGAAACCCCTCACGGGAGGGGGAAAACCGACCGGTGTTACCCTATTGTTACACATTATTTTTGTCATCCCTATGACTATTAATGATGTAAACCTATCTGTTGCCTTCAGAGGGGTCAATGACCTGAGTTCCTGAAGAAAGAAGAGAGAAGAACTTTTCATGAGAAAAGAAGTTGCATTCTCCTTTGTAAAAACCCTATTAAAGAGGATGTTCACAGGTTGCTATATAGGCAGGGTGCGAGAATGCTTGATTTTCGTAGGCTACACCATAGCTAGGTTGTGAAGTGTTCACAAGTTGCTATATAGGCAGGGTGAAAAAATGCTCATACGTGGGAAAAACGAGCATCTTCTCGATGCTTCTAGAAGGAGAAACTTCCATGGTGAGGTGGCATCCGATGGTTTCGATCTTACTCGCTTTCATGATTTTGTGGGATCATCCTAACCTACTCACCTTATCCTCTTCAACTTATAAAAGGAGAGGAGCTCTCATGGAGAAAGTTAGCTTTTGATTTTGGATCTTGGATTGGATTGAGCTTTGGAGATTGTTAGCTTGGCTAGATGAGCCATTTTGTCAAGATAGATTCTGAATATTATCAGATGTATGCTCTCAAAATTCTTGGAGTGGAAGTGTGTGGGGAATGAAAGACAGTTGGAAGGGACCTTACGACATCAAGGCCATGGTTGTAATCTCTCTTTCACATTTAATATGATACAGTAATATGATTCTTTCCTATAAAGCTTGTTGTGTTTTATTGTATGATTCCTTGATCACATACATAGGTTTATATTGAGTTTATGCTATTACTATCACTTTGGTTGGTTTTGTTCTTTTGCAGGTTCATCATTGGTTGAGCGTTGGAATGGATCTAGGATGGCGATGGCGAGAAGCAGCGTTTAAACAGTATGTCACCTATCCCTCTTTAGTTAGTAAATTCAATATCTAAAACTTAAGAAAAGCGTCATGTTCTGGTGTGTTTTGTTCTATATCTAGGTGGATCTAGGGAGATCAGTTAGTGTCCGCACCTATTGATTTATCCTATAACAAAATTGGCGACTCCACTAGGGAATAGATTGTTTCCTAGTTAGTTTAGTTTCCCTTGCTTTGATTGCTTGTTTTCTGGTCTCTGAGTCTATGGGAGATCCATCAAGACTCTCTGGATCTGAAAGTTCACTTACACTCTTTGTCCTTTTTCCAAATTCCTCTTGATTACAGACATTCCCGCACTTCACCTGTATATAGCCTGTGAAAACCCTTGATTTTTTCACCCTATTATTCAGTCCAGTGCGACCTTCTTGCACCCTACCTATGTCTACACTGCGAAAATGCCTAATTTTTTCACTGCACCTGACTACTAGGCTGCGAACGTGTTTGTAATTTTTTTTCGGATTGGGTCTTGTTATCTTTTGATGCCCAAATTTTCTTTGATCAACTGGATTGAACTTTTGGAGCCTATATTGATCTGTTTACAGTCTGTTTGACATTCTTTAAGTTGATTTTAGCTATCTTTGCTTTGTTTGGTTTTGAAGGATTAGTCTCTTGATTTGAGTGTCTTTCAATTACAAAGCTTGTGTTTTCTTTAGGATTGTTTAGGGAAAGATCGGATTTCTTCTGAATAGTTCACTTTAAAAGAAAACTTTTAGTTTGGGTTTCTTTGTTTTAAGAAAGTTCATTATTGCTTTTAGTGAAATTTTTTAAACAAAAAGATTTAATTTCTTGCTTTATATTAGATTGGGGGCATCCTTGCATTTGAAGTAGCGAAATTGCATGATTCTTGGCATTTTTGGACTTAAATTCTGAAAAAAATTCCCCCTCATGGGCGAGGGGGGGGGGGGCATGAATCGTGTATTGGTATATAGTCTCTTTAAATCATTTCTTGAAGATATTGATATTGATGAGTTTTAAATTTTGGGACATCGAGCATATGGGAATGATAAATGTTTTCTCCTTCTCATAGCATAGCTTTCATCGAAATGAAAAGATTGCATCTTCATCTCTTTGTAGAACTTTCGAGTCGATCTAAATACCATATTGTCCACGCCATTTTCCTTTTGATTAACAATAGCCTTAAAAATAAAGCGCTTATAAAAATTGATTAGACATTTGTATATTTTCTGGTGGCAAACCTACATTAGATTAGTTGTAGGGCTTTGGAATAGGTGTGAAAGATAACTTTCCAAAGATGCAAACAAACATAATATCTTGTGATAGGGAGAGTTAAATCCACTTACTACATTTTTTTCCTGGGAAGCCCTTCTCACACAAGGTTCAATCACAAGATCGCATTAATACTGGCAGAGTTACTCACCCTGCTTTGTCGGTCTTGGTGTAGAGATTGTGCGTATTATGGGGGTCACTTGAAGGTATACCCACAATTATGAGTGGAATCCTTTTGAGTTGATTTTGAGCTAGATACACTTCCTTTGTGCGTGGATCGGACTATCGATTGTTTCCCCAGGCATCATTGTAGTCATTGGTAACCTTAGTGGCCTATCTCTCTAGGTTCTTTACACGAGGTGGTTGTGGAGGGTCAAGTCTTCACGGTACCTGGAATCGACGTTGGCCAAACTCACTCAGGCTCCTTGGAGGGTATACCCATGATTACGTGTGGGAGCTTGCACCAAGGCGTAAGTCCATTAAGCAGGTCGTCAATGTAACTTTTCCACCCGCTCTATCTCATCCCCTTCTTACTTTGTTCCCACGACGTTGGATTTCACCACCAACTAGTGTGTTCATTGTGAGAAGGTTTTGTTTTCTTGTTTTCTTACTAGATTTTTAACATGTGCTATTTGTTTTCCCTAGTGGACTCTAGATTGGATCTTTATTTTTATGGTGTCAGTTCTCGGAAAGACCAATGAAGGAACTCCTTTTCCAGGGGAACCTTTTTTTTTCCTTCTTACGGAAACATTGGTCCTCCTCATATTGCTACTTTGAGCCTTCCAGGTCTCACAATTGGATTATCGATATGGTTGTTTTCCACTCAAGTAATCCCGAATGCAGTTAGTGCTTCAGTCACAAGAAATTCCCCCCAAGAGCATCAAACTCATGTTGATCCTTCACCTTCTTCACCAGTAAGGTCTTCTTCTCCTTCTTCGCTTGCAAGGTCTCCTTCCATTTCATCTTCTTCGTCGAGTGAAAGTTCTGAAGCTAATAACCCGGTGAATAAGAAGAAGAAGACAAGGAAGATAAAGAAGAAGAAAGAAAAACAAGGGTCAAAACCTCCAACCATTGTCAAACATGTCGGAAAACAACATGTTACTATCACCCCAACAACTCGTAAGCCCAAGTACCCTTGTAGTCTTTGTAAGGGTAGCCATCTTCTTAAGGATTTCCCTGGTCTATCCAAGGTTATATAAGTAAGGTCTACACACCCTGACCAACCCATGTCGTCAGCCTCTGAGCAACATGTTGATGACCTCCCATCAACTAGTCACGATACCATTGGGAAGAACAAAATTAGAGTCAAGTTCTTGTGTATGTTATGCAAAGGGAGTCATCTAACTCACCTTTTCCCTCGTATGGACAAAGCCTCAAAATTACTGGAAGACATGACTGTTTCATAGCCTCAACTTCCAGCTACTTATCATAAGTTTTCTCTCAACCCCCCTGTATTTGATGGAATGATCACTCTAGACCCATCATTGGTCAATCTGATTGATCATGTCGTCAATATGGTCACATCCTTAATTGAACCAATTGACAAAGTGGTCAATCCGATTCCATCTTCGGTCAATCCCACTCTCCGTTTAGAGAGTGTTAACAAAGTGGTTGATCTGATCCCATCCTCGGTCGATCCCATTCTCCCCTTGGAGAATGAAACCCAAGTGGTCAAACTGATCTCTCCATCAGTCGATCCTACTCTCCTACTAGAGAGTAAACCCGATACTGCCCATGTTTTTCTTGTTGATACAAAATCTACCATGCCAGTGGGTATTCCTCCTTCTCCCGTGGAACCCCCTCCAAGTAATGAGGCCATCCATTTTGATTGGGGTGTGCTAACTGGACCTCGTCTTCCCTCTCACATTCCTTTCCAGATTACAGTACAGGTTTGTGGTTGAGACGTTCCTCAGACATTGATAGTTGAAGGTGTGTCAATTAGTATTTTGTCCTCTTTTGCTTGGCAAGCTTTGGGTTTTCCTCGGCTTGTGTCGGTTACATAGAATCTATTATATTTTAACAGAAGAACCAGTCAACCTTTAGGGACCCTTCCTCAGTATCCTAAAACTTTGGGAGGGAAAACTATCTTTATTGATGTCATGGTAGTCCAAGACCCCTTGGATTTCGCTTTGCTCCTTGGGAGAGACTACGTCTATGCCATGAAAGCTATTGTGTCCACTCTTTTTCACGTGATATCTTTCCCGCACGATGGAATAATTGTGACTATTGATCAACTTTCATTTGTTGGTCCTGACTTGACCTTGATGGCTCCCTTAAATGTTTTGTATATGCAGTCGGTGTCACCCTTGCCACAGGTCAATTATGTGGCATTGCCTCCCATGGATTCAACTTCGGGTGAATTAGATCTGGTAGTTGACATGGTTATCTTTTTGATAGGGTCTTTAGAGACTGGTCTCCTTACCCCTGTCGCAACCCTCGACATGTGTTACTTCCAGAATGTGTTCCTTCCATCTAGTTAATATCTCTTGGAATCCATGACCGAGTTTTGTCCCTTGACATGGTGTCCTTTCAGAGCATTATCCTCTTGGAATCCATGATCAAGGAGAGAGTTTTGAGGATATTTTTTACATCTTTGAGGAAACCTCATTAAAAAATGAAACAGAGGTTACAAGCATAGTTGTCGTTTCTGTGTCAAGCTCGTTAAAAATGAAATAGTGGTCTTGGGATTATACCTAGAGTCACAAGCCTAGTTCTTCTCATGTGTAAAGATCGTTAAAAAATGAAAAAACTTCTCCCTCTCCGTTTGGGTCAAGTCTTATGTATAGTATTTGAAGATTCATGTTATTCTCCTTCGCAGTTGGATGAAACGAAGCTTGGGGGGAAATGCTTTCAGCCTCTGGACTTCATGTTGAATTTAAAGCCGCTAGATTCTTAAGCTAGGGGCTAAGTACCAACCATCCCTGTGTTATGCGTTGGGAATTCCAAGCATAGTTTCCTCTTGTTCAAGCTTGTGTAAAAATGAAACCATGTCCAAGCATAGTTTTGTTTTGTTTTAAAGCTTGCGTAAAAATGAAAACAATCTCGAGCTTAGTCTTTGTTCTTTCTCATGCTCGTAAATACATGACAATAAATTACCAAGCTTAGTCTTTGTTCTTTCTCATGCCCGTAAATCAATGAGAATGTAACTGAGTATACTTTATCACTTTTTCAGACTCGTAAAGGTTATACAAAAAAGGAACCCCCTGGAGTTCCCTTTAATCTCTTTTTAGACTCTCTAAACATGAAAACATTTCCGAGCGATCTTGTTCTTTTCACGCTCGTTAAAGTATTTGAAGAAAACATCTGTTGAGTGACAGTTTATCTCTTTTTCGGTCTCATCAAACTACTTTACGAAAAAGGAACTTAGAGAGTTCTCTTTAAGTGTTTTTCAGAATCTATAAACATGAAAAACCCATGAGTTTTCTTTCTTTGGACTCATAAAATGAACATTGAAAGGCCCATGTGGGACTGAACCACTCCTTCCTACAGTTCGTTAAACATACTCCAAGGGACTCATCTGAAGGATGATATTACATTTCAAGCATATGTTATCCTCCTCAATCTTCTGTAAAAATAAAGAGGTACTCGCCAGAAACGGTGGGGGAAAAATTTGGGAAAGAAATATGTCTAAACCTGTATTCCATGGAAGAGTCACTTTTGAACATGACACCCTTTCACTTGCTTTGTGTCTAGGTTGGAAAATCCGCTTGTCACTTGATCATAATCCTTATAAGATTAAAAATTGGTCTAAGATCCCTATTGTTGAGTCAGTGTTTCCAAGACAGTTTTTGTGTCGTCAATATGCTCAAAAAATAAGTTCAACCCAGAAATCCTTCTATTGTGTCGGCCATTTCTACATTCCTTAATCCTTCTATTGCGTCGGCCATCCCTGAGTCGGTCCTAAATCACTTGTTACTCTGATCTACATCAAATATTGTTACTTGTTTCGTGTCATTCATGGGGGCTACATTAAGGCCCTCCTATGAAGAGTCTTTTCCTATCAACTTCAACTCATTATCTAGGAATTAGACTTAGAAACCAATTCTTACCTTGGAACTTGCATTCCTCAATGGTAGGTTTCCTCGCTTTCGACAATGGGTTTTCATCGTTGACCCCTGATCGAAAGATTCCACTGAGTGTTCGACTTCAGCTCATTAATTCACATTTGTTGGATTGTACTAGTGTACCTTGGGAGTCATTGACATTAATGGTGATTTCCCTCGCACTTGTTAACGACATACACTAATGACCAACAATCAAGTGGTTTCTACCATGTTCGACTTCGACACATGTATTCACATGGTTAGATTAGTACTATAGAGTGGTGGAGATGAAGACCCTGTATCTTTTCTAATAGATTCAGGTTGCGTTGGAGTATTTTCAGTTTGTATTGTTGCATAGATCCACATTGTATGTCTCATGGCTATGTTCAAATTTGAGTCTTTAACACATAGATCCACAGTGTATTTTTGGTGGTTATGTTTAGATTTGAGTCATATTGGCATGGATCCACAGTGTATGTTTGGTGGCCATGACCTGTCTTACTTGACATGGATCTTCACATGTCAGCATTTATGCTCTGAGTCATTTGTATTCTAGGTATGGGAATGCCTATCTCAGTGATGATATATTATTGTACTGTATTTCCTTGTTTGTTGACAAGTTTCTGACTGACTATTCCTTGTTACCTACACACACTCGACAAAGTATTTTAGCTATCACTTTGTTCTAACTTCATACTTTGGGGGGCTCTCTGTTACACATTATTTTCATCATCCCTATGACCGTTAATGATGTAAACCTATATGTTGCCTTCAGAGGGGTCAGTGGCCTGAGTTCCTGAAGAAAGAAGAGAGAAGAACTTTTCATGAGAAAAGAAGTTGCAATCTCCTTTGTAAAAACCCTATTAAAGAGGATGTTTGCAGGTTTCTATATAGGCAGGGTGTGAGAATGCCTGATTTTCACAGCCTGCATCATAGCTAGGTTGTGAAGTGTTCGCAGGTTGTTATATAGGCAGGGTGCGAAAATGCTCATACGTGGGAAAAACAAGCATCTTCTCGATGCTTCTAGAAGGAGAAAATTACATGGTGAGGTGGCATCCAAATGGTTTGGATATTACTCGCTTTCATGATTTAGTGGGATCATCCTAACCTCCTCACCTTATCCTCTTCAACGTATATAACAACCTGCGAACATGCTCTTTAATAGGGTTTTTACAAAGGAGAATGCAACTTCTTTTCTCATGAAACGTTCTTCTCTCTTCCTTCTTCAGGAACTCGGGCCACTGACCCCTATGAAGGAAATAGATAGGTTTAAATCATTAACGATCATAGGGATGAAGAAAATAATGTGTAACACCTGTGAAACCAACATGTCCGCACTGGACAAAACTGTGTTCGTACCTTAACTATTTTGGGTTATTGCTTTTTGTTTTTCCTAAACCGTATTGACTCGTTGTTGTTGCCCTCATCTTGTTGGATCTCAGTCAAAGATTGATCGAAGAATCAGGTTATCAGGCATGTGAGCAACTCTCTCTAGGTGAGAGAGTGTGTTGAGGAGGTGAGTTCTCCCGGAGGGAGTCCCGTAGCTGCTACAGAGCTCTGAAAATTCTGGTTCGTCCTGTTGTTGAAGCCAAAGGCAAGGGAGGTGAAGCATCTGAAGGACTATGTGAAAATGAATGTGTATACTCCTGGGGTGGGACAGGCATGTGGGGAATGAGAGTCTGTGACCAGTGGGTGTAAGTGGCTCCTGGGAGCGAATCCTTCCTCTGAAACTGTGTGACTTTCTTGTTGACCTTGCTTAGCCTAGGAATCCCTTACTTGATGGAGTTTAGTCCCAGCTCGGGGGTGACCTACTGTTGAAAGTGATGATCAACATGGTGTATGGCTGGGAGGTTTGTGGATGGTCTTCATGCAATTGGTGGATTTTACTCCAGTTAAAAGATAAGTACCATTTTGTGCTTATTTATATATGTTATGCATGTCTGTGATTCTTGAATGTATCATGTATTTCGTTGCATGTATGAATTGTTGTTAATTATATTTGAGTTTGTATGGTAGCAGTAACTCTGTGATAATTGTTTTAAATTCATTAAATATGCATGTCATATATATATATGTGTGTGTGTGTGTGTGTGTGTGTGTGTGTGTGTGTGTGTGTGTGTGTGTGTTTGTTCTGTAGTAGTGTGGTCCAACCTGTGGATGGTCAGATACGTTAGTCTGTGGAAGACAAGGTGTTTTGGTAGTGTTTCCTAGCAATGGGGTTGATGGTCAGGTACATTACAGATTGGTATCAAAGCTAGTTCATGGAAGACAAAGTGTTTTGGTAGCATTTCCCGGCAGTGGGGTTGATGGCTAGGTACGTTACAGATGCGATATGTAATATTTTGTTGTATGACCTAATTTTGTATAAGTTTTTGAGATAGAGAAGACAAAGGAGGGTAGATATTGAGGGTTAGATAACAGGCTAAGGATCCTGGTGCGATCTAGTCTGCCTCATATAGATCCTACCCGACGAGGAAGAGTTGTAAGTGCATGGCGCATAGTTACAGAATGACTATAATAAAAGAGATGAGAGCCAAATCTTTATGGACGTAGCCCAGGAAAGGGTGAACCACAGTAATTTCTGTGCTGTGTGATGAATGAATTCATATCTTTAAATGTATTCAGTAGTTATGGTTATGTTGAATGAATGTGTTGCTATATTTCTTATTTATTCATAAATAACAACATATCGTGTTTACAAGTTATAATAGTGGTTCAATATACAATGCACACATCTCACACTCAATCCTAGGTTGTAAACACGTGAGTCTTACAACCACCCATTAAAGCTATCTCGGGTGAGACTGCACAACGCATTCTGTGTGTTGTGTTTCCTTCTGGTTTACCAGGAGGGCCAATAGTTTTAGAGGCTTTGTTGGAAACCCGTATAGAAATGAACCCTAGGTCAATAAACTCAGACATAATAGGAAATAAGAAGTAACCAACAAATGGTTATGTTGTCATTGGTAGGAACGGGAGAGGGTTGAGTAGATGAGATAGATTGAGCAAGAAAAGAGTCAAGAAAAGAAGAAAGCAATGAGCCAATAGAAGGGGATGTTGAGATCGTGGAATCCCACAAAAGCAAAGATCGAAAGCTGGTTGAGAACTAAAGTGATAGAGTTTGCACAGAAAGACAATAGAAACCCTAGAGTAACACCTCGCAAATATCTTGAGAAATATGTGTTTATTGATTTGCATGAAGTATTTTTCTGTGATTTTCCACACTTATTGGAGGAGTGGATACTAAGGATGAAGGATAACCACACAATAAACCAAATTCGACAGTTAGATTGGACCCAAGTACAGATTAAGAATTTTCAACAGGTGAACAACAAATTCACCCACACAGTAGATTTTTGGCTTGATGGTATTGTGGTAGGCTTTATAATAGAGTTCTCAGTAGACACCCCGAAGTCGTACAACGTAGCGGAGCAAGAGTTTCTACATGGACCTAGAGGAAGGTACATTCGATTGCTCTATATTTCTAATAAGATACTGCTATATAATAAAGGTGTAATGACAATGGAGTCAAATAGATAAACTTCCCTGCATGCATGGGGGAAGCGGGGAAGCACTGATAGAAAAAGGAAAAATGAAAGGAGGAAAGGATAAGGGAAAGAAGGAGAAACCCTTGGACCCAATCATGATGGATGATGACCAGGTCAAGAAGATCATGGTGACCGATGGAAAGACACGTAGCGGAGTACCCTACCAATACAAAGTGAATACCAAGAAGAGAGTTGTAGCCACGAGGGAAGGCTTGGAGAGTGATGAGGAAGAGGTAGAGGATCTTCGGGCTTTGGAGAAGATTGAGCAAATCATGCGCAAAACATATGAGAGGAAGACGAGAGGTCCAAGAGTAGGAAGAGAAGGCAACAATCCTATCCATATTAATGTCAGTGTGGAACCCATAAACCCATGTGCGACTAATACACCAAAGAGAACACCACCGTTTAGATAACTGAAATTCAAAAGTAGCTAGACAACACGAAGTATGTCTACACAAGGAACAACAACTAGAGGAGCCAGTTCAGGTAGCACTAGTCATGTATCTACACCATGTGGAGGTAGTAGTTCAACGTTCATAATCGAAGGACATGATCCGACCATCAGGTTACCATAATTTTGAGGAGAAGCAACAAAAGACCCTAAGAAAAAATTGTTCATTTGTGCAAATATATGGGAAGCAAAATAGATCATTGATGAAGATACCAAACATGTGCAACTAGAAATTACGCTAAGAGACTACGCACTAGACTGGTACATGAGTCTAGACACAAACAGTGCCCCTGGGATGACAAGGAAACTGGAATACATTAAGAAGTTACTGATAAATGAATTCCATAAGTCGAGTTCATAGGATCAGTACATGAACAAGATGATAGAAATCTGACAGAAACTAGGAGAGTATGTATGGGAGATTGATCATATATTCAAGCAACTGAAGGGTAAGTTAAAATATCTCATGACTGATATGCAACATCAACACTTGTTTGTCAACTCATTTCTCCCACACTTAAAATACCCTTTGCGACAACAGAAGTTCCAGAAATAGGCAAAGGCTCTACAAACAACCCTGCAACTAGAAGAAAATAAGTATCAGCAGACAGACCCAGCTATCAAAGAACTGAAGGAGGACTTGAAGAATCTAACATTTCAGTTGAACCAGAATAAGAACAAGGACAAACAAGAAGTTGTTTGGTGTACTACATGCAGAACGGAATGACACCATAAGAATGAATGTCCAACATTCGCATAGTATATGGAAGTAGGAATGCCAAATCCACTAGCAACAAGAGGATTATGGTGTGAAATATGAAAGAAACCGGGTCACAACCCTTATCACTGCACGATGATGCAGAAATACCAGACAGTCCCAAAGAGTTCCTACTGCACCTTTTGCAAGTCAGTAGGCCACGATGACAAAGACTGTAGAACTATGGAGTTGATGCGAGAAAGGACATCAGATGCATATAGAGTGTAGGCAGAAATGATGACTGGGAAAGTTGCACCACAGTTTAATCAAGTTCCATCTCCATACAACACTACGCAACAACCATATAATAACACACAGTCGCAGTACAACATGACACAACCTCAATACAATATCTTGTAGTATAATCAGGCGCCTCAATATAACGCACCAAGAGGAGACCGAGCAGGCTATAGAGGTGGAGGACGAGCCAGAGGAGGTTTCAGATGAGGTAGAGGATTAGTGGTATGTCACAATTGCCAACAACCAGGACATTATGCAAGGGAATGTCCACTTCCACCAGCGACCTATATGTATTGTCACGCATCAAACCATGATACAGAAGAATGTCCAACACTGTTAGTAAAGATCTAGGAAAAGAGGATCAGAACAACGAGAATGTTCAGTGGATTTTAGCCGAAGCAAGGGATGAAGGACATAACATCAACATAGTTACTTGTGGAGGAGAAAAAACAAGAAATGACACAGTCCTAAAAGAACCAGTACAAAATCAGTGGGTGAAGAAGAACATCGAACCAAGGAAATAGTTCAACGTGTAGAATGAGAAAGAAATATTCAAGGAAGCCAAACAATAATTTCAGAAGGAAGACATGGCATCGACTTCAACTACACAGCAAAACAAGGAAGCACCAGAGTACGAGATGCCTCCATTAGTGGATCATACCAACGAAATGAAACCCATGGGACAAGTAATTATAATCAAAGGATTTTTTCAATCATGTGTAAAAGTATTAAATGATCCATCATCTCTTAAAATATTGCAAAATGTATTAGAAAAATGTATTATAGAGACAAAAGGAAAACTAGAACAAAAAATAGAAAATCACCTGCATACAAGAAGAATAACAAGTAGGGAGTTCAAACTGAATGCCAATATCATATATTTCAACATGGGAGACATCATACTAGATCTAGGATCTAAATTTAATGTATTACCAAAGAAGACATGGCAATGCATGGGAGAGCCCACATTAGGATATTCACTTGTTCAATTGAAACTGGTGAACCAACACAGAGTCCTACCAATCGATAGACTTAAAGGAGTGATAGTAGACTTGGATGGAGTGCACACTAAAGATGATTTTGAAGTCATTGAAATAGTGGACGACACAACACCTTACCTAGCATTTTGTGGTCTAGATTAGGAGTTTGAAAACTAGGACATAATCAACTTGAAGACCAGGAAAATGACATTTGATTCAAGAGAAGACAAGGTCATCGCACCACTAGATCCATCGAAAGGTGAGAGGTTTGTAGAACCTACTTTCCTAGACTTAGAGGAAATCATCCATTTGTACAGAACAACTGCGCGTGATGAGGATTACATAAACCCAACTACAGATGGGAGACTCAGTTGGTGACGCATTACTTCATGTGCAATAGATTCAGATACTAGTTTAGAGAACTGGAAACAAAGGCTACACAAAGTATCTACGAGAATATGTGCACGAATAGACTGCGCAGTAAGATGGGTCGACACAAAAATCAGGTAACCACCCAGTTTCCACAGAATAAACGATTTGGAAACATTCTTGGCCCAGTATGAAGATGTAGTTTTATATAATCAAATACTGTTAGCACTTGATTTATCACTCAAGGCCACATCTGCAAGATGTTGGGGCACACACAAAGAAACAATTACAGATTGGTACCAATGTAAGTGATTACTATGATAAGGTTCAATGCAGAATAGAAAAACAATAAGAAACAGAGGTATGATGGACAAGGGGCACCAGCAAAACACTTGGAGAAGTGTAAAACAATGTGGAAATTGACATGTCCAGATGAATGGCCTCATCAATTTATACACACTCTAGAGGGCATACCAGTGAACTGGTATACAAACCAGGAATTGCGCAAGGAAACTGCGACCTGGACGACATTGCAACATAATTTTACAGTCACTTTTTCATTTGAACATGAAAACCCCAACATAGATGCATCTCTGATACAAACAAGAGGAGTGATATTCATCAAGGAATCGGAATTCGAGCTCATAACAGAAGAGCAACAGTGGAATAAACAGAAAGTCAAGGAAATGTTTTCATGTTACCATGTGCAAGAGGAAGCGCCAGATGAAGACGATCCACGTGATATTTAGATCGAAGTAGAAGAAGGAGAAAGAGAAGTGGAAGGACCATCTATCGAATCAGAAGTTATTTTTGTGCCAATCAAAGTAAACAAAGTCAACATTGGGAAAGTCGAGAATCCCAAAATGGCCAACATTGGATATTACTAAGATGAGCAGACAGTAGAAAGCATAATAGAGTTTTTGCACAAATACAGTGACCTGTTTCCCACAACATTTACAGAGATGAAGGGTATAGATGGAGAGCTAGGAAAAATGAAGATACCACTTAGACCTAAAGTGATATTGATCAGACAAAGAACATATATACTAAACCCAATATATAAGTAGAAATTCAAAGCTGAGATCGACAGGATGCTCAAAACCAAAATCATAGAACCGGTCGAAGAATCAGAATAGATAAGCCTGATGGTAGTGCAAGACAAGAAACAAGGAGGAATATGGATATGCATCAACTTGAGGAAGTTGAATGATGCATGCCTACATGACCCATTCCCTACACCTTTCATGGATGAATTGTTAGAGAACATAGGTGGACACGAAGCTTACTCATTCACGAATGGATTCTCAGGCTACCATCAGATCAAGATAGCAAAGGAAGACAAATACAAGACCACATCTGCGAATGAATGGGGATCCTACCAATACATAGTCATACCATTTGGAATGAAGAATGCACCAACAATATTCTCCAGAGTAGTCATCACCGCATTTAAGGAATTCATCCACTAGTTTCTCGAAGTATACCTAGACGATTGGATAGTCTACAGTTTGTTGAAGGAACATGTAGAAGTTTTACAACTGATATTAGAAAGATGCAGAGACTGTCAGATATCACTAAACATAAATAAATGCATATTTGGAACACCGTTTGGGATACTATTGGGCCACATAGTATGCAAACAAGGTTTACTATTAGATCCTGCAAAGATTGCAGTAATTGTTAACTTACCACCACCAAAAATAGTACGTCAGCTAAGAGAGACGTTGGTACATGTAGGATACTATAGGAAATTTATCAAAGGATACGCGCATATTATTGCCCCAATGGAAAATTTGTTAGAAAGGATACAACGTTCCAGTGTAATGACAAGTGCCAACACAATCTGGATACCCTAAAGGAAAAGATGGTCACCGCGCCGATATTAGTATTTCCAGATTGGGAGAAGACATTCCACATGCATGTAGATGCATCATCCATAGCACGTGGAGCTATCTTAGCAAAGCCAAGAATGGGAGACTTGGATCACCCGATAGCTTTCATGAGCAAGAAGTTGTCAAAATCCAAGAAGAACTATAACACAACAGAAAGGGAAGGCCTAGCTATGCCCTATGCACTACAAAAATTCAGACATTACTTATTGGGAAATCACTTTAAGATGTTCATAAATCACTCAGCCCTGAAATACCTAGTCAAAAAGCTAGTGTTGGGGGGGAGAATTTGTCAATGGTTACTGTTATTTCAAGAATTTGACTTTGAAGTAATAGTCAAGCCAGAAAAATTAAATGCAGGACCTGACCACCTATCAAGAGTCACAAATGGAGAAGAACCTATGAATTTAGAAGACAAATTTCTGGATGCATAGTTATTTTCAGTCCAGATCGTTGATGAACAATTTACATATATCATTAAGTACTTAAGTACAAGTACTGCGCCGCAAGAATATAGCACCGTAGAAGAAAAACCTAGTATTTTGCATTGTCGACTATCAACTGATTACAGGACACTTATAAAAAAATGGACACAGATAACATCTTGCGAAGATATGTGTTAGAAAACGAAATACCAAGAGTTTTAGCAGAATCCCATGAGAGAATAACAAGAGAGAATTATGCAAGAAAATCTATTGTGCATAAGGTATTGCATGCAGGACTATGGTGGTCGACGATTCACAGAGACTCGAAGGATTACTCTCAAAGATGTGATGTCTGTCAAAGGGTAGGTAAACCCAATAGAAGGGATGAGATGTCATTACAACCATAGGTCACTGCAAGATACTAGATATATAAAATATGCAGAACAGAAACGAAATGCTAGAAATAACAAAATAACAGTAAAATATCCAGCATAATCTTCACAATACACAGAAATGATTCACGAAATAG
>ML776681.1:1472596-1482989 GCA_009831015.1 Picea engelmannii | reverse complement strand
GCCTTATTCTATTTTATTGAAAGGTCTTATTAATATTGACCTTTATTACATCTGAATACATTGATCTACCTATGTGTGGGTTAGGACCTTAACAGTCACATTGCAGGCATTCGAAAAGTGGGCAATAGAGTTCGTGGGACCAATTAACCCACCAGCAAAAGGAGCAGGAGATAGGTACATTATCACCGCGATGGAGTATCTAACAAGATGGGAATAAACCGCACCAGTGAAGGATTGCAGCACAAAAACAACAACGCACTTTTTATTTGAGAAAGTAATCACTCGATTTGGGTGCCCAAGATTTTTTATGAGCGACCAAGGCACGCACTTCATAAACAACACTATTAACACTATGACTAAATAGTTTGAAGTCCATCATTAGAAAATCACACCATATCACCCACATGAAAATGGCATAGTGGAAGCATTCAACAAAATCTTGGAGAACGCACTGACAAAGATCTGTAACGTCAATAGGGATGACTGGGACCTCAAAATACTAGTGGTATTATGGGCATATAGAACTATGTGCAAAAAATTGACAAGGTACATGCCATTTAAACTGGTCTATGTCCAAGAAGCAGTGGTGTCATTAGAATTTTTAGTACCAAGCTTGCATGTAGCATCAATTACACACATGATAGAATGAGGCACAGTACAAGAACAACTGAATCAGTTACTGACCATGGAGGAAGACCGGATCTTAGCAGGGTTCCACCAACAAGTTCAGAAAGAAAGAGACAAATCTTGGCATGATAGACACATAAAGAAGAAAACTTTCAAGGAAGGATATCTAGTACTAATATATGACAAGAAATCGATACAACACCCAGGAAAGATCAGAATGCATTGGCTAAGATCGTACGAAGTAAAATCTGCCACAGATGGAGGAGATGTACAGTTGAGATACTTATCAGGCTCAGAAATCAGAGGGATATTTAATGGGAGCCGACTGAAGTTGTACAAGCACAGTCAACCACCCATCGCGTAGTAAAAAAAAAACCCCATAAATGTAAACAATACAAACAGAGGTGCAGTGCGCCGAAAGATAGAAAGGGCACGGACACTTAGAAAAACAAATTTGGCGAGGAGAAGGAAAATGGTCACGTCAAAATGGAAACAAGTGGGAAAAGGAAAGTCGACAAAAGCAGTACGACAAGACAGAGTAGGCAGAATTAAAGGACAGAAAGGATCAATGGAAAGGCAACAGAGCTCAAGGAAAAATTCCAGGTGCTCACCAAGGAGAACATGGAAGCACACAAAGGTTAGGTGGCTCGAGACGAGCCACATGTCAGTGTTGGGGGACTATTGGAGACAGGCCAAAGCGGAAAATCAAGGTGGTTTTGGGAAAGAAATCATGCACGAGGAAAGTGACAGCTGGAAGGAAGAAAAACACGCGTGCATGCAAGGAAGACCTAATGACATTAGGGTTAAGGTTTTGGTAATGTATTGTAATGGCTAAAGAGGAAGAAGCATATAAATATAGATACTTATGTATCATAGGGGGTTCAGTTCAGTTTGGATTATTATTTTTATTGTTTTATTTATGCATGAGTTGATGTGATATGTAATATTTTATTGTATAACCTATTTTTGTATAAGTTGTTGAGCTAGAAAATATGGAGGAGGGTAGATCTTGAGGGTTAGATTGCAGGTTGAGGAGCCTGGTATGATCTAGTCTACCTCATATAGATCCTACCTGACAAGGAAGAGTTGTAATCACGCGATGCATAGTTATAGAATGACTATAATAAAAGAGTTGAGAGCCAAATATTTGTGGATGTATCCTAGGAGGGGGTGAACCATGGTAATATCTATGTTGTGTGATGAATGCATGCGTATCTTTAAATTTCTTCAGTAGTTATGGTTATGTTTAATGAATACATTTCTATATTTCCTATTTATTCGTAAATAACAACATATCGCGTTTACAAGTTATAATAGTGGTTCAATATACATTTCTCACATCTCACAGTCAATCCTAGATTGTCAACACATGAGTCTTACAACTACCCATTAAAGTTATCTCAGGTGAGACTACACAACGCATTCTGTGTGTTGTGTTTCTTTTTGGTTTACCAGGAGGGCCGATAGTTTTAGAGGCTTTGTTGGAAACCTATACAGACATGAACCCTAGGTCAATAAACTCATACAAAATAGGAAAGAAGAAGTAACCAACACAAGGAAAATTGCAAAAAGACTTCCATCATAAGTGGTCCACATACTTGCAACAATTCCACCTCAACATCAAG
This sequence comes from Picea engelmannii, assembly GCA_009831015.1. NCBI lineage: Eukaryota > Viridiplantae > Streptophyta > Pinopsida > Pinales > Pinaceae > Picea > Picea engelmannii. The sequence goes on along the minus strand of ML776681.1, from coordinate 1,480,737 downwards.
TATAAAATGGGAAGGACCAACTGCGTCGTTGATTGCCTCAACATACCGCCCATTGTGGAACTCACCACGATGCTACAATCTTGTGGCCATGAGACATATGGATGTCCCCAACTCTATGAGATAGACCCAGACTTCGCCACCACCTACCAAATGTTGGGCGCAAACGTAGTTTTCACTAATTTCCATCTTCGGGGCGGGATACTATGCCATATAGGATATATATGCATTCCATCAAGCGAGTGAGTGAAGATGATCTGGGAATCCCACTACATTTGGGTGGGAGGACACTTCGACATCAAAAATACAGTGGAAATGTTGCAGAAACATTTCTACTAGCCGAAATTTTGATAGGAGGTCAGCAAGTATATCAAGTCCTGCACTGCTTGCATGATTTCCAAACCGTACACTAAGAAACAGGTCATGTACACCCCTCTTATTACTCCTAACGGTACATTGGAATCCATCTCAATGGATTACACGTCAGGCCTCTCTTCCACCAAGCGGGGCACTAACTGTGTTTTTTTCATTGTGGATCGCTTTTCTAAGATGGCGATTATGGTCGCCTACAAGAAGAGCATCATAGCAGAGGCCACTAAAAAGTTCTTCTTTAAATGAGTCTAAGTACATTTTGGAATCCCACAAACCATTGTCTCATATCGAGACAGTCGATTTCTCAACACATTCTGGTCAAGCCTCTGGTCACTACTAGACACCTAGCTCACCAAATCCATGACCTTCCACCCCCAAATAGATGGCCAAACCGAGTTCGTAAATCAAATGACTGTGCATATCATGTGCATGTATAATTCCAAGCACCCTTGTACATGGGATGAGAGTATACCCTATGTTCAGCATAGCTACAACATAGCCCTGCATAGATCAACCAACCACAATCCCTTTAAGGTGGGGTTGGTATTCCAACCATTGGGTCCCATAGATGTTGCACTACCCCTTGCAGTCACCTCGACCGACTCATCTCCTACTCCAACTGAAGTTGACAAATCCACCTGGTTCATTGAGCAGATCCAGCACATCCGCCAACAAGTTTAGGATATCCTATAGAAGTCCAATGACAAGTACAAGAAACGTCGTGATCAACACTAGATTCCACATAAGTTTCAAGTGGGTGACACAATTTGGTTGCACTTGCAGAAAGAGTGCCTTACACGACCCCATCAGAAGCTTCTCCCATTCCATTATGGGCTATACACCATCACCAAGGTTGTGGGTGATAATTCTTTTGAGCTCAACATTCCTCCTTTCCTTGGCTTGCACCCAATGTTCAACGTGGATATCCTTCAACCGTATTTCCCACCATTATTGGACACCTTAGAGATAGTAGAACAAATGACATTATTATCACTGAAATTTTGTTCGCAACATTGCACACAAATGGTTACAGAAATACAGCATTGTCAAACAACCATTAGTTCACCTACAACACCAAAAATGCATTTCCAAAAGGCAAAAACTATATAACTGGAAAAAAATTGACATGCACTAATTCACTAAAGGAAGCGCGGACACAGTGTGTAGGGAAAAGAAGCTTGTAGAGCACACAATGTGCCATATGCATGACTGGGTACAAGAAAAGTTGTGCACTCCTGCAAACAACGCATTATTGGTTCTTTTCATCCCCTCAACCACTTATGCACCAGCTCCCAACTTGATTTGACCCTCAAATCTGAGCTGAATCTGAATGGGGTGCTGGTCAAGGACCAAAGGGTTCCCTAAAGGGCCCCTTGTTCACACCAAGAACCAATTGAATAATGCCTTGAAGACATGCTATAAATGTAGGCCATGGGTGCACTAAGAATTTAATAATTTCATAGTATTGTTATGCTGCCTCAATCCTCCCTTTAGAATCCTCTTTTCTCCTTGGAGCATTCTAGCAACATTCCAATAAGCCATTCCACTCTCCTCTTGAGGGAATAGCCATTGATTTCTTCATCATTTGATTTCTTGTTTACCACTTTAAAAAGAGCTCTCCATTAGGGAACTCAAGAGCCCTCCCAAGGAGGAAGAAAGGATCCTTAAGTCCTCCTTTCTCTACGGTGTTTTTCCAACCAATATAGTTATCCATTGGTGGCATAATCTTGGTCATTTGGTTGATTGTTTTTGGTTCAAAGTTTCTTATGCATTGTAGTTTTATTTCCTTAGTTGTTTTTATTTTATTTCATGTGCCTGGATTGTTTAAATCATGCATTAACCTCTGTATTTTATAGCATTCCCAACTAGACATGAAAGTGCCCTTTTTTTTCTCACCCAAGTGACAAAACAGACACAACATATTGGCAACCATACTAGGGATAAGGTATCAATTTCCTCCGTATTTGGGCTTTTAGAGCACTTATTTTTGACCCATTTTCCTTGTAGGTACCAAAACCAACCTAGCCTTACCTTCCAAGAGCCACCTTTGGAGCTAGAGGAGGATAATTTCATTCAAAAAATTTCCCCCCGGCGCATATCAGAACGTGCGCAAGTAGTTCAGCCCATGGGTGCGCACTTAGTTCACTGTGTGCCCAAAGAAATTTTGTTTTCTACGCATTGTGCACCAAAAGGTCTTCTTTTCTCTAGACATTGTGTGCCCACTGCACCTCTGTCTGAACTATAACCCGCACATCTGTTTAGAGTTTCAAAATTGTAAGAGTTTTTATGATGATTTGAAGGCCCCTAGCCTTCAAAATATTTCTTTCATGCAATTTGTAAATGCACTCCACTTAGATTCCTTTCCCACATGAAAGGTTAGTCAAACATAGGCACTTAGGGGGCAAAAAGAACCATATTTATCCTCTTTTGCTTTTAGTTGCCACATGGATGGCTTGTTTGATTTGTAAAAGTTAAGTTGAGATTCTTTGCTATCACATATAAAAACACTTGCATTGGGACCAGAAATCAACTTTAATCATTGAGTATGCTCTTATCTCGCACCATAGAGCAATCTTGAGAATTACAAAGGTGGTTAAGGGGACATTTCATCTCCCTTAACAAAATCTTTAGGAGAGGAATAAACCCCCCTAGGGATCCTCTTAGTTTCTTTTTGAAAACATCTTAAATTTGTAAGGGCCCATACATGCCCACATGTTGCAAACTTAGGATATTTTCTTGAGAATTACTTTCTTAGTTTACATCACTAGAAGAGTTTAAAGATCCAAGTAATGGGCCCATACATGCCCACATGTTTGCAATCTAGGATAGTTCTTCAAATATTTCTTAGTGTAAACAACATTAGGGAGTTTAAAGGATTGGTAAGGAACCATATGTCCACATCCTAGTTCTTTAGGGTTTTTAAAATTTCACAAGGTTGTACAAATGACATCTAGTAAGATCGGTAACCAAGATTTGTAAGGACCACGGGAATTCCACATGTTGAAAATTCACACCTAACTTATTAAAAATTTAGGCACATTTTTTCACTTGCTCACACACAAAGTCACTCCTCACTCACATAATTTCATCTTGAATTGTGGAGGTTGAAGTAGGCTTTCTCAAAGGGATTTCGAAATGTCCCACTATTTCTTGAAGAAATTATCCACACCCACTTAATTCAAACAACATTGGTTCACACCTCCAATCTCTCAACCCACCACATCCAAATTTTTCTAAAAACTCACTAAGTTTTCCTCCATAGGAGGTGCCAAAATAAATTTTTTATTATAGGTAGGATATAGGGGGTAGGCATCCAAATAACCCCCCGTTATCTGGTTCTCACAATTTCAAACATTAGAAATTGACAGATAGGGAACTTTAAAAATCCTCCAAGTCAAGTGTTCCTAACACAATAAGGTAGGGAGATACCTGTGAAGGGTTGAAGGCCGAGGTCCATTTTTTCTGTGCATCTCCCCTTGAGTCACCCAACTCTTTGAAGGAATCCATCCCATGACCCATTTATGAGGTTGAAAATCTAAATTTTGCACTTTGACCGCGGTACCTAGTGACCAAAATTTAGGACATCTACCAAGGTGGCAATTGTGGGTTGCAATTGCACCTTGATCAGATTTTGTGTGCCTATTGGGAAATATCGCCAACTCTTTCAGGTTATGCACCCTCTACCCCTCATTATAACTGATTATTTCATCCTTCACTAGTTCCTCTTTCGGTGGCTTCAAACCCCACTGTTGAGTTCTCTTGGAAGGACGATTCATCTTTTTTAGACACGAGCATTTGTTTTCTTTGTTCTCCCATGCAAACAAAATCCACCTACCCACATGTATTCTTATTTACAGTTGATTTATGTATGATGCTCATTTGAGTACATGAAATTGTGAGTTATATTATGAAGGTCCAAATTATACAAGCCTCTTTTTCATTTATCGCTCTAATCACCATTTGCAAACATTCAATTTGTTAGTCGAAAGTGCCCCTTCTACGTCAACATATAACCTGGGCACTTTTGAAAGAGCTAAGCCTTCCTATGCTCCATATGGATCATTGCTGCAAAACAATCCATATTTTCCATTTCCTAGTCCTCCCCAGCCAATTGCTCCTCCATAGGGACAACCGCACATCGGTGTTAACTTTGTTCAACCCTCTCCCATTCAGCAATTTCACACTTTTGAACAATTGAATATAGAAAATACGGCCCATCAGCCGAATAATGCCAAAAATAAAGGAGAAACCGAAACAATAATAACCCAGGACCAAGGGGAAATAACCCCCAACAAAACCAACCTGCTGGGGGCAACCAGAATCAGGGTAACCAAAACCCCCAAGGGGACAATAACAACAAACGACAAGTAAGGAACAAAAACAACAACCTCCAGACAAACTTCCCTTGTGCTCTTTGCGGTGAGAATGGATATTACACTCACCATTTCCCCCAAACTGTTGACTTCAAATGGATGAAAGACTCCATGAACGCGCCACGTCCTCTAGCGTCACATGCCCCTTAGCAGGCCCCACAACAGTATTTGCAACAGCCACCCCCGATCGTGTTGCAAAACCCTATTCTACACCAAGGTGTGATGAATACCCAACAGGAGGTACATCCTGCCCCACCACAAGTGGGAGAGTATCACAACCCTAGAAATCTGGCGGATTGCAATATCCTCCTCACAAGCGAAGAAGAAATTCTTCTGCAAACACGCGATCATCAATACAACACACCTCATGAATCTACTCCCACCACTTCAGAATCAGCTCCAGCTACAGCTGGACAACCCTTGATGATCCCACGCCCTAACATTGAACCCTCAATTTGTATCCCTTGCATTTTGTTACAACGGAATGTCAACAACCCTCAGGCTATGGTGGCACACAATTACACTTTGGTCGATTACTTGGCCCAATGTCCTGCAACCATGTTTGTATTGGAGGTCCTCCAAACCTTTCCAACTCAACGGAAATCCTTTCTTTCCACCTTGGGGGTAGTCGAACCAACTGATACTAGACTTATCATATTTGATCTAGATAGTGGGGAACCTCATCTCCCCATTTTGGTAGATTTCCATATACCAGTCAAGATTCAGAACATCACGGTTCATCGATGTATAATCGATGAAAGTGTATCCACATGCATAATGTCCAAAACTGTATGGAAAAAACTTGGCTCCCCTGAGCTAGTGCAATCCGCCATCACTTTAAGAGCTTATGATGGTCAACCATCCTCCCCTGAAGGGCTCTTTCAAAATGTCCCTGTTGAACTCGAAGGCAAAACCATCCTCATCGACATTAAGGTTATCGATACCCCACTCAATTACAACATATTTTTTGGACATAGCTACATGTACGCTATGAAGACAGTAGCCTCTTCTGTGTTCTGAATGATGATGTTCCCCCACAAAGGAAAAATCATCACCATCGACCGAGTTTCACATTACGAGCCTAACCACTCCACCAACATCGATAACATCCTACCTCTTGTCCACACTAGTTCCGATGCTTATCCACCTATGGAGATGGCCCCCAGAATTTTCAAGGACCCATCCTTGCTGGGGTCATAGCATGGAGAACCACCACTCATACACCCCCTCAGCACAAGCGTGTGTCGTATCTTCCAATGGAACTGACACCAGAGACACCATTTCTCCCACTGAAGCCTCTCCCCACCTCGACATCCCACCAGTTGAATAAATTATACCTTAGGAATTACCTGAGAACCCTACTACACCACTTACCCCTGATTTCACCCTCCGCCAAGGGAAAATCTTGGTTTGGGAGATAATCCCCCAAGCCATTACTCAAATTCCCTTCTTCTACCACCCATCGAGAGTACAAGCATTTCAAGTAGCCACAACGCTTACCCTTCCCAACATGGTAATCTCCATTCCTATATGGTATCTACACCCACCCGTGATGGTTCCACAACCATCTCTCCCTCTTCAGTCAAAGGGAATCCTGATGCAGATTCCAGCATTAATTCCGGCCACATCACTCTCACCCCCAATTTCCAGCACCACTGCCACAACTGGTTGCAGATGGAAGAAAAAAGAGCCCACCACTCCACTTGCTCCCCGATTTTAACCTCCTTACACACTATGCGAAAGAGAAGGACACCCCACTAATAGATGTCCTTCTCTTCCTGAATTGTGCAATTTGATTCAACTCCTTCGAGTAACCACATTGCTCATCACTTCACCAAGCACACCTAGTACTACCCCAACATCCCCCACTACAGGAAGTAAAGGTATGCAAACCAAATTCGCTTGTGCCATCTATTCTGAGTATGACCACTACACTCATAATTTCCTAGCTCTAACTCAGTTTCGACAAATGCTAACGAAAGTACGCAAAAATTTTCAGCAAGATCCCTCTCCATCACCACTTTCAAGTACTCACATCACCGAAATTTATTATGTATCTACCCTATTTCCTAAGTGGATGAGATTCCCTTGCGCTCTTTGTAACTCCCTTTCTCACTTTACATATCGGTGTCCTTTGATTGTGGCATATCGAATTCATCATTCAACCCCTATTCAACCACATCTGACCACCTCACTACTGGTCTTTCCCTCTCTAGATACTGTCAACATCACCTCCCCTGAACCTGAGTCACTTCCCACCCCTCCATGGTTCATAGATAGACTATCTGAGGATATTCCCCCAAATCCTCCCAATTCTCTGGTTCATTTCCTATAGGAAATCTTACCCCCTACCACAATTTCTCACCCACAGTGTCTGGACATTTGGTTTATGTCAAGCAATCCATCGCACCATGGTTGCAATATTCCCCCTACATCTTCGCCTCTTGAGGACAATAACACCTACCCATTGAAGGTTCTTCCTGTGACCTCCCAGGATCCAAAGTATTCTCTCATTTTCCACTGTGACGAAGACATCTTGGAGGAACTGATTGCCCCTGATTTCTCTTGGAATACGCTCCATCATTGAGCATTTTCCCTCTCACAAGAGGTATTTCACCCACCTGATCGGTAGCCCCAAGCTCCCATAATCTTCCAAAACACCTCACAACACTCTCGCCATATCACCAATATTGTCAGTGAAAATGAGGTGTCATTGTGGGGCCACCATCCATATATAGGCCCTTTTCCCAACTTCCACACTGAGTTACAGGATCTCAGAGCCTTTATTTCTTGATCCGTCTTCAGCCACTAAATCAGGGTCTCGCTACCTACACAGTCACACTCTTTGGGTCACCATCTACACTCGCCTGGAGGGAGAATTTTTCTCACATCACATCCAGGTATGCATGCTCATGTTCAAAATTATCAAATAATTGTTATATGTTATTTATCTTGAGATATTGTTCACGTCGAGTATTCAGTTTTAATGTGTGCATGTACTTGGTTGTCACAAACCAGCGTATCCCCTTTAGGTATATAATCAAAACTGGAATGTAATAATTCCCTCTTAATATCAATTGCATCTCCTAGTCACACCCTCAGACATTTACCTTTAGGGTCCCTACATCCAGATCTGCAGTACTGTCACCTCCGTTGCATATTGGTATTGTCACCTGGTAGCACTCTCCATGTTACACATTATTTTCGTCATCCCTATGACCGTTAATGATGTAAACCTATATGTTGCCTTCAGAGGGGTCAGTGGCCTAAGTTCCTAAAGAGAGAAGGGAGAAGAACTTCTCTTGAGAAAAGAAATTGTTTTTTCCTATGTAAAAACCTTATAAAAAGGGAAGTTCGCAGGTTGCTATATAGGTAGGGTGCGAGAATGACCCATTCTCG